>WIGM01000236.1:0-57215 GCA_014235935.1 Colletotrichum musicola | reverse complement strand
GAAGAAAGTCGCCGAAAATCGGCCCGTTTCAGATGATCGGTTGAGGGGGGTGATCGGTTGAGTGGGGTGGGGTCTTAGGGGCGGAGTAGGTGAGGCGACTCCCTGGGTAAGGTCACTTGTGTAGAAGGTAGTTAAGATATCAAATGTCAAGGTTATGTGTCAAGTACACAGCGCAGCGGCGATGAGAGGGCTAATGATGAGACTCCGGCAAAAGCTATGCTGTCCTTCGGTATGCCAACATGATCCGCGCCTTTATTCCCACTTTGGTCCGTCCTAGGCAGCATGTGTCCTTCTGTTTCTGTCACTGCCCGATACTCATTGGGACGTCTCTTGCTTGTACAACCTTTGCCGTGCAACACTGGGTCTCGCCTGCCCTAGGTACACTGTGGGTGCTATCGCTTGGCCGGTGGTAGGTAATTCCGAGACAGCCATATTCGAGTACAGAATGGCCACGACCATCGGGCGTGGTTGCGAATCCAATGACATCATTTTTCCGTCCCAGGTTTGAATTGCCTATGTTGTTGACACTAGACAGCGTCGCATCTGGCCTCTGGTCAAGCATGCCGCCTACAAGAGGCCCCCGTAACAACAACAGCGGAAGAAGGATCAGTTTCTGCCAGCACCGCGAACCTCGCTCGCTTGAATACGATTGCACTACCCATGTGTGGGGATGTCTCCGACATGCGCAGACTTCGACCTCCCGACCTGACGAATGCACCCATTGTTAATCTCAAGAGACGTCTATAATCTATGTAGGTGTCCCCCAGAAAGGGTCCGGCAAGCCCTACGCCTACATATGCGCACGATTTCATCAATATCGTGGGTATGGCGCAGCAAAGCAATGTTCCCCCAACAACGTAAAAACTCCCAGGTATTCTTGTATACTCAGCAAAAGGTCTCCACCCCTTGAGCTTGCATCACCTACTGGTCATGCTCATCTTTTCCAGTGCTCTACGAAAAGAACAGACGGAGAATAGTCAAGGGCCAAAAGCACCTCGTCCGACCTCTCCCCACAGCCATGCAAGTTTATTTGCGATGCGAGGCGATGGCGGTACCGTTGGCCTCGGTCTTCGAGGCGAAGTTGAACGATTGGGCCAGGCGGCGCTCCTCGTTGCGACGGGTGTTGACAAAGTCAGGGTAGTTGAGCGTGAGCTCCACCGCGCCGTTGACAATGTTGTCGGCGGCTTCAACGCCGAGCATGAAGGAGTGGTCCTGGTTGCCAACCTCGTATCTCCAGCTGCCGAAGCGTCCGCGGGAGTAAATGTCAAGGTCTTGAAGTTTAGGGAGGAGGTCCTTGAGAACGCCCTCTCTCTCGAGGGAGGGTGTGGGGTAGCCGTGGTCGAAGCGGCGGTGGTAGGTAGAGACGATCTCGTCCTCGGGCTTGATCATCTCGGTGTTAACCAGGCCCTGGATGCACTGTTCCAGAATCTTCTCCTGATCGACAGGCTTCATGGACGACTCAGAAACCTCGAGCATGATAGACCAGTAAGGGCCATCTTTACTCTCGGCTGAATCGGGCTTGCTACCGTTTCCAAGCTGGATCGTGGGCAGTTTCTTGGCGGCCTCTGGCTGGTTGTAGGGAGAGTAATTGGAGAAGATGGTGGCGCGGTAAAAGGGACAGTTGTCTTCGGGGAAGTACAGCCAGCACTTGTCGCCAATGCGCTCTGGGCGTTCGCCACGGAGACCGACACCGATGACGTGTGTGGACGAGTAGAACAAACCCTTGGACAGGTTGACGAGCTCCTGGTTGCCCATCTTCTCAACAAGCTGGTCGACGGCCATGGTGGAGACGAGCTTGTTGTACTTGACTGTGGTTCCGTCTTTGAGGGTGACAATTTTGCCCTCGGCGTCGACCTTCTCGACGGAACCCTTCTCGCCAAGGCGAATCTTGTCCTGGGGAAGTGTGTTGGCAACGGCAATCCAGATTCCACCGGTACCATCACGGGCCGGGAAGCGGAAAGTAGCGTTGGGACCCCAGTTGCCGGCAACCTTGTTCAAGACGACATTCTTCGTGACAAGCTTCAGGTCGGGGGCGGCGACGCGCTCGCCCAGCCAAGCGCATTGCATCTTGGGGCTGCCGTTAGCTTGCCGTTATCGGGATTGCCACTGTCGAAAGATTGCGGCCGAGAGAGTGGTGCGATTCGGGCTTACCTTGGTTGTGGGAACAGCCCAGACCTTGTAGTTGTAGGGGCGCATAAAAATATCGGCGACGCCCTCGCCCGTGTTGCGCAGAATCCACTCATCAAAGTTCTTGGGCTTGGTGTTGGCGACGCGACACTCAAGAGCAGCGTCAATGAGGCCATCCATGCACTTGACCTGGTCGTCCTTGGGCAACATGGAGATATTGTTCTGGAAGGGGTAAGGGACCCAGAGGCCCTTGTAGCGGACATAGGAGATGCGCTCGTGCGTGAACCAATCGTCCTCCTTGGGAAGCGCCTCGTCAATGCAATCGTCAAAGTACTTGTAGTGAGAGAAAATGACGTGGCCGCCGACGTCGTAGAGCTGAGAGGAAGTTTTGGTCAGCGCATATCGATGGGTATGGCAGACGCGCCAGGACGGCTGCCAGGTGGAAGCACTCACGAAGCCCTCGGGGGTGACATCAGTCGAAGCAAGACCGCCAGCCTTGTCGGCCGAGTCGACGAGCAGCCATGAGGGGCCGTCCTGAGGATTGCAATTAGCATGCAGAGCGGGAATTGGCGGAATCGTTCGCCGATTCGGCGGCGCGTTGACGCACAATCTGGTTCAGGCGCTTGGCAGCACCGAGACCGGTTGGGCCGGCGCCGATAACCAAGACATCAACGTTACTGACGGGGCTCGAGTCAGCGAGGAGTCTCCAATTGCAGACGTCTGTCTAGACCGAAGACGGGAACCATAGAACGAAAAGCGTCACGAAGACCAGAGATACGGCTGAGGCAGGTAGGTACTCACATGTCGGCCATGGTGGGGGACTTGGTGTATGAGAATGACGCTGGGACAAGGCAAATGCGTGAACTCTCTCGGAAGACCTGGCGACAGCACAGCTCCAAATATGGTAGGAAGACACGACCGCTGAGAGGAGGTACTCGAGGAGGTAAACGACAGAAGAAGGTGAGGGGACTGGCAAGAGAGAGAGAGAGAGAGGAGGGTGAAAGACGCGCCAGTTGTGGCCGTTGCCGTAGATATGGGTTTCGCGTGGTTCCAAAGAAAAGGGGAGCGCTGAGCGTACGGCACCTTACCTTCCTACAGTACAGAAGGCGAGAGGTAAGGTACCGTGGCCAGGTGTGCTGTGATGGAGGGGCCAAAATTATTATTTTGGACAGGGGGTGGAGGGTTGGCGGGGCCCCTGGTCTTGGAGACGTCGTACGTACGGAGTACCTCCCCAGGCATCTTACTCGGGTAGGCACCTACCTACCGAGGTAGCTTTCAAGCTTCCATCGGACCTACATACATGACAGTACCTAATACTTTACTTAGGTAGGTCGGGACATTCTACGATCTAACAAGCAACCAGAACGTGCACCTTGGCTACCTCCACTACTCGGCTGGCTACCTACCTAACCTTCGTGGTAGGTATTGTAGTGTTGGTAGGTATGTGCTGAGGGGTGATGTCGCTGAGGTGTGGAGGTGACATGATCCGAGCTGGGTACGTTACCGCGTCGTGCGTGGCTGCTTCTTCCCCCAGACATGTACATCACGAGATACTTAAGGGGGTTTGGGCACCTTGCCCTGATGCATACACACTGCCATCGTGGTAAGATACCCAGGTTGATCGCGGGCTGTTTGCTCATGTAGTGTATGTAGTAAGGCCGTATGTAGTAAGGTTGAAGGTCGGCAGCGGCCAGCCACCCGCACACCGCTGCAAGACGATGGGAAGCAGACACTCACAGGTGGTGGGACTGGATTTAATACCTAACTGCTATCATCTATGTAGTAATTATAAAGAACAGCTGCGCGACGGTGGAGGCCTGAAGCTTGTTGTGTTGCGACGCCCACTTTCGCTCCGCTACCCACGGTCGGTTACAGACTCGAGACTGGTGTGTGATTGGCTTCATGCCGTTCGCCTGCCGTCCGTTTGTGACAGCGAGGATGCACAGCAGCCGTGACCCGTAGAGGAAGGTAAGGGACGGCGACGGCAACACTAGGCTGCAAGGCTCAGTTGACAGCCACTCAAACAGCCGTGTCGGACGGGACGGATAAAAAGGCTGAGGTAAAAGCCTCGTCGCGACTGAGCTATTTGATTACCGGGTCGACTGGTGACGTGGAACAACACGAGACGAGACGAGACGAGACGGTAGCTGCTGGTTGCTGGCGTCAACTCGAGGACAGATCACGACGGATCAGATCAACAACGAGGCAATGTGGATCGAGGAAGAGGACGGGCCCGCCCTCCTCCACCAACACCACCATTCAATCGTCAATGTACTATTAATCGGGCCTGCTGGTCTGGCCAGAAACTGGGAACTGGAAACTGGGAACTAGAATGAGGTCTGTGGAGGCCATCCGTCCTCGCTTCCCCAAGAACTCGAGGACACGTTCCTAGAAAAATAGAGGGAAAAAAAGGGTCTGACCCTCGCTCCATGACCGCTCATGATCCTGATTGATGAATCCCCATCCCACCCACGGTCCACCATCCTGGTCTTGGCCTGACTGGCAGTGACAGACTGCCAAGCGACGGGATCGAAATTGACCGCCTCCTGTCGCTGTCGCTGTCGAGCGCACATCCCTTGCCATCGCCATCGCCATCGCCAGTGATTAGCTACCTAGGTACGTGGGTAGTGTTAGGTGGCTTGGGGTGAGAAGGAAAAGGACGGCCGGGGGTACCTACACTGTAGGTATTCCAGCGTAAATGGCTCCATATTTCTGGGTCGCTTCCAGGGAGAAATGGGAAAAGGGAAGGTACACTACTGATGAGTCCGACGCAGCTTCTGCAAGGCTCCTCCTTCTTAGTCGCCGCAGAAAGCGAGGGAATCGGTGTGGGGGTTGGTGCGGTGTGGTCGTCGTGGTCGCGCAGATCCTCGGGCTCACTCACATAGGTTCTATTATCATGTATTATGGAATTGCCGCTGCCGCTGTTGCTCCTGTTGCAGCTCAGCTTGACCGCCGTCTCTTCGAGTTCGCAATCTGCAGTCTGTAATCTACAAAGTGCAACGAGCCCCGCCAACCCTCCCCCGCCCCGGTCAATGAGCGGCGTTTTTCTCGTCCAAAGCGGCACCGATCCTACTTCAGTACGGATAGGTACCTAACGTGCTACGTGTACATATGCTACGTAGGTACCTACGTACGGATATCTCGTACTGCAGTGCCGGCAGCGACCCAGAGGCCGGTGGATTTGATGAGGCTTGCGCTAATATTCTCCCTCATGTCCGGAGTCAAAACCCACCACCAATCTGTGTTCACACGTTATTCTCGCCTTCATTTCCTAGCCTGACAGATGTCACCCATCCTTGCGCCCAGATCTTTCATGCTTCTTTGCTGGTAGAGTACTACTGTGGTAAGTACGGACAGAATACAGTCTGTGCTTGCTCGCAGAACATTGTCACTTCCCGTTCGATGGCGCAGCTGCTCCTGAATACATACATGCATACATACGTCGAAACGCCGTCGCGCGATGTACTAATTGGGATCAGCAGCAAGCCATGTGCAGGAGGAAAAAAGATTAAAACAGTAAGAAGTGGCTGTAGAAGAAAGACACAGACAGCTGAGAGGTTCGAAGCAGAGTCGCAAATCGCAATGCCTTCGAGCATAGAACCCTGCCCCGCGCAATCTCTTAAAATTGACCGCAATCCCACCTTTATTGGCAAGCTGCAGGCTGCGTTACTAGATTGACCAGTTGATCATTGATGTACGACCGCAACGCAACATAACGTGAACAAATTTGCCCTCTTGAATGGAGGGGAGGGGAAAAAGGACGACCAGATCACCAACACAGAGGTCGGCATCGGGTGCATGAGCGGCTCAACTGTGGTCTCACGACCGCTGCCGATTCATCCTGAGTCGGGAACTTTCAGCCCGAGTCGTCACACTGACACGGCGTGTCTCCGTCGATGGTCGATGTTGGGCTTCCAGGGTTTGAGGGAGTGAGGTGCCAAAGTGGCATATCGGGGCTTCGTGCCCCCTACCTACCTACCTACCTACCTTATCTAGATTCTAGGAACCTAGTCTGCCAGATAGGTACGTAGGCAGGCAGGTAGGTAGGCAGTGTATGTATTAATAAGCAAGCAGACGCATCCGTGTGCCAGAGAGTGGAAAGTCCATCTGCTCATTTTCATCAAGCTCTTGCATCGCCAATCAAGATGCGGGCAGGGATATCGATGTCTTTGACGCCGGTGCGAAGTTTGTCAACGTGCATGCTTGCCTTTCGGCGAGTGATTGTCGCTCGAAAAAATTGATTTGCTTCTTTTCTTATTGTTGATCGCCCTACATGCTACACACACGCACACTAGTAGTAGCCGTAGGGATGCTCTCCTTGTTGGTTTCATCGTGGCTGGCAAGCCTCGTTGCTTGACCTATTCTTTTTTTCCCCGTCCCCCAATCCACCAAGTCCCCTTCCGCCTCTCCTTGTCCTCCGACTGGGCCTACATACACTACTATGTAGAAGCTCCCCCCACCCCGCGCGATGACGACGGAGAGAGGATGAGGAGAGTAGCCGATAAGGTGAGCAAGGGGGATTGAGTAATACATAGTACGGACATACTAGTACTACATAGAAGAAGGCCGAGAACATGCAGGCACCCAGACCAGGTGCCAAAAGGTGCCACAGGTTCTTTGAGCGTTGGCCTTGGAAATCTTGCCGCTATAGTACTATAGTAGGTACTTGTATACTACGTACACTTAGTTACTGAGGTGGGTTGCTCCCCCGAGAACCTGCGTGGACCGTCGTCGTCACATCTGGGTCCCCTAGAAGGACTGGTTGATGGGGCAGCCCCCGACTCAATTTCGATCCGTCGGTAGTTGTTACAAACAGACACTCTTCTGGGCTCCCGTGCCGGCCTTCTACACTGGCAATTGATCTTTGCATGCCCAATGCGGGAGTTCCCCTGCCTCTCACCTGCGGAGCAGAGGAGCGAAGGAGGCTGTGAGAGCCGATCACAAAAGCACCCATCGGTTGGTGCGCGCCCGTCCTTGTAGAACTTCCCCGGTGGCAGGTGCGCGTGCGTGTCTTCTCCACCGACCGAGGGGGGGCTTTCAAATGAATTATGATGGCCACACCTCCGAATTTGGAGAGGCCAGCAGTGAGCACGGCAGCCGGTGCAGGGGTAGGAGCCCCTGCCTAGGGCTCTGAAACAGAGCAGATGGATCTCTTGTAGATCGGTCGGGTCGGTTTCGACGCATCAGTGCCACCACGCATGAACATCAACTTCGACGTCGGCCAATGATTCAGGGTTGATGAGTTCCAAACACCAACTTCTCAATATTCTATTAACAGCACCTCCAAACTGAAGACTTACGCTGACGGAATGCTTGGTATCAAGACCGTAAGCCTTGAGCCGTGAGCCGTGAGCCGTAGTTGTGGAAGAGGCGCTGATTTGCTGCTGACTTATCGCGACTCGACTCGCCTGACGAATACGGATGGCGACCTGGCCCTGCACAGTCAGGAGCAACAGGAAACACAAGAGATTGCAGCTGCCCGGTTGCGTGTTGCTTGCGTCGCTGTAAAGACCAAAGACGCATGCACACGCGTTGCTTGCTGTCTGCCCGATTAGAGAGAAGCAGAATGCAGAGCAATTCGTGACTTTGTTGCTTCATTTGTGGCGTTGGGAGGGTGGGGAGGATTTCGAACTCGACCATGCGAGGCGAGGCGAGGCGAGGAAGCCGAGACTGAGGTGTGACCCCAAACAAGATGCCTGTAGTGCCGGTAGCCTCAATCTCTACCGAAGAGATAACATGGGATGAAGCGCGAATTTCAGACCTCAAGGGCGACGACGGCGGCATCCCACGCCCGGGTGGTGTCAGTGGAATGTGGCAGGTTTGTTGCTGCGGGAAGGAAGGAGGGCGGGGGGGCGCGGGGGCAGGCAAACTTGGTGCCTCGCAAAATGCCTTCTCGGCATCCGTTTCCCGGGTGGTCCGCTGTCGCTTCTGTACAACCACAGTCACGGAGTCGAACCACGAAATGCGGAGGAAGAGATAACAGGACACACGCAGAGGTATCTGTAGTACTAGTAGCAACGGCCAACCTACTAAAACTATCCACAGACGTGACGCCGGACGGTGACGGTCTGCAGACGAGTCGTCTCCTGCAGAGAAAAGGGCCCACCGTCGCGAGTCGTGGGCAGCACCCGCTCACATTGGAAGTTGGAACTTAGAACTTGGAACCAGTGTGGCTATGTAGGCACGTAGTACGTACTCGGTATCAGATACGGACGATATCATGGCGATACCTGCAATAAACGGAAGGCGAGCCGCGAGCCGTCGCAGCTAAGGTGCCTCAGCATCAGCCTCGGCCTCACGTAAATCTGTTTTCCGTCACGTCGACTCCCGGTCTTGATTCCGGACGGTTGGTGCAATCAAACCGGCCACTGGCAGCTAGTGGACATAACATGCTAGTAGGTGCCTAGTACGCAGTACACAGTAATAGCGGCGCGAATCGGGAGAGGCTTCCTTTTCTTCGCAATCCCTTCTAGCTTGGTTTCCGCGTGCTTGTTAAGAGCCGTTACCATTACCATAGTGCCTCTTGATAACACCACCCGTACCGAGGACCACCCCCTCGTCCTTGTGAAGAAGACAAGGCCGTAGATCTGAGGTAATGACCGCCGAGCAGTACCACGAGAAAGGCAGAAGAAGCAGGGGCAGTCAAACAGTGGCGGTCTGGCCCCAGGCACACCTTGGCAGCGCCGATTGTCATTGGTGGTGATGGTGGTGCCTGAGGGTATCCGTAAAGAATTCCATGGTGAAATGCCAAGGACCAGAACGTGGGCGGACGGCCAGAGCTTGATTTGCGGCCCCTATCCAAGACAACGACTCCATAGCAGCAGTGCAGCACTAATATTAGGCCCATCAGAGCCCCTGAGAGTGCAGTGTACCTACCTAGTGTGTAAGTAGGAACCGTAAGGGTAGGGTGGCGTATCGTGGTGGTCCCTCAAAGTGGCTCCAGTATCGGGTACCTGCGGGCTGCACTCCGGCAAGCTGCCGCTGCGCACTGCCATCTACTGGTGTGACCGGCCGGGTCCCACTCTATGAAGTACCTGTGACAATACATCATCGCGAGCCGGATCCTGGATTGCGCGGGCTCAATCGCGTCAATAAGCTCAATATACAGTACAGGAGGTGAAAGCGCGCAGTTCAAGAGAACAAAAAAAGAAATTCCCTGTCAGTTCCCAGCTGGTTGCTTCATTGGCCAACACTCGCCCAGTGTACGTAGGTAGTAAGTACAGCAGGGGGGGTGCTCCATAGCATTACGGCACACATCCTGGGACTTAGTATCATCATTCCCCCGGCACCCCTCCACTCAGGTCCATTCACTTGTGCTTTCCTCCCTTTTCTGCCACACCCCCTGCCCCCCTCCCAGAAAATAGAGCGAGTGACAGTGAGAGCAGCATGAGGGGAGGGGGGTTTGATAATAACACTTGGGGAAGAAAAAAAAACGGGAAAAAAGGACAGGCTTTGGTCCTTCAAATCAACCTCCTTTAAAGCGCTCTCCTACCAAAAAGGCCGCTACTTGCCCACAATCCCTTTGGCCTTTCTTCTTCAAATCTCCCCGCGACTCACCACAGTTCCCAAGCCGTGCTCAGCCCAAGGTTTACACGAGCCAAGGCCAGAAACTGGTGCTTATTATCACTGTCGACCCTGGGACCCCCGAATTGCATATTGTTAAAGCATCTGTCGCTTACCCACGACACCTTTAACGAGTGCTTGGCCGTCCCGTCCGCTCGCTCAACCTCCTTTTGCGCATCCCATCAGCCCCCCTTCCTTTAAGTGCATCCGAATCGAACTGCTCCGAAACATCACTTCCTCCGTCGTCACCACTCTGTCGCCGTCGAGTCCTCCCATCTGCAACGATCCTCCTCCGGCTTCCTGTTTTCCCTCCGATCGCACCTCCACTGCTGTCACGATGGGTGCCGACGAGAAGACGCGCGTCTCGGGCGAGGTCCCCCGCGGCGAAAACGGCTCTATTTTGCCAACCACTAACCCCGACATCGAGAAGTCACAGCCTCCCAAGGCATCAATTCACCCTGCTCTCTACGTCATGTAAGAACTTCGCAATCGCCTCGCCCACCAACTACGGTGATGTCCCTGCTGACAGCTTCGGTGCCCAGTGTCTGGATCTCGCTGTCGTCTTCCGTCATTCTGTTCAACAAATGGATTCTCGATACCCTTAACTTCCGTGAGCAGGCCGGCGCCCTGAGACATTAGTCCCCAAACAATACTAATTGACAAAAGGCTACCCCGTTATTCTGACGACCTACCACCTGACCTTCGCGACCATCATGACCCAAATCCTCGCGCGGTGGACTCACGTACTCGATGGACGCAAGTCGGTTAAGATGACTGGCCGTGTATACGTTCGAGCCATCGTGCCCATTGGAGTCTTCTTCAGCTTGAGCCTGATTTGCGGTAACCTGACTTATCTGTATCTTTCCGTCGCCTTTATCCAGATGCTCAAGGTATGAGATTCCAATCGATAGCACGGAAGCAACCACTGACAGAGCCAGGCCACTACTCCCGTTGCCGTGCTGCTCTCCGGCTGGGCCCTTGGCGTGTCCCAGCCCAACTTGAAGGTCTTCCTCAACGTCTCTATAATCGTTGTCGGTGTCATTATTGCTTCGATGGGAGAGATCAAGTTTGTCTGGATTGGTGTCATCTACCAGATCGGCGGTGTCATCTTCGAGGCTCTGCGTCTCACCATGGTCCAGCGCCTGCTCAGCTCTGCGGACTACAAGATGGATCCCCTCGTGTCTGTCTACTACTTCGCTCCCATTTGCGCTGTCATGAACCTGGCTGTCGCCCTGGTTTGGGAAATTCCCAAAGTATCCATGGACCAAGTCTACAATGTCGGACTTTTCACATTCTTCCTAAACGGACTGTGCGCCTTCTTGCTCAATGTCTCGGTCGTTTTCCTTGTAAGTGTTACATCCCCACCAATCCAAACAGGCAAGTTGCTAATATATATCATCAGATTGGCAAGACTTCCTCCCTGGTCCTGACTCTCTGCGGCGTCCTGAAGGATGTCATGCTGGTTGTTGCCTCCATGATGATCTGGGGCACCCAGGTCACCGGTCTTCAGTTCTTCGGCTACAGTATCGCCCTCGGTGGTATGGTTTACTACAAGCTTGGCTACGAGCAAATCAAGGGTTACATGGGCGAGGCTGGTCGCCAGTGGGCCGACTTCGGCCAACGCAAACCTATCCTGCGCAAGCTCAGCATCATTGTCCTCTCCGCCTTCGTTCTCTTCACCCTTCTGGGCGGCCTAGCCCCAACGTACGCCCCCGAGTACGACCCCAAAACCATCATCAGCGAGGTCAACAGTCATTTCGGCAGCAGCAAGGCATAGGTCAGAGGGTGGGCAGTGTTTGTCTTCGCTTTGGCCGCCAAGTCCCCCCATTTCATAAGCGCAGAGACGGGACGATATCGAAGCTCTGTCTGTCCGCAATGACATAACCCTTTTCCGAGTACATATTACGAACTTCTCTTCATTCTTGCTCTCGTCTACCCCTTTTTCCCCTTTGACTTTCTGTTGTTTTTATCCGGAGATCGGACTTTCTTGTTTGTTTGGAGGGGGGTCACGCTTGTACAGATAGAACGAAGGCGCAGAGCGCAACGGGCTCGGGTTGCATGGCTTTAATCATGAAGTTCCAATTTGATGTACTCTAGAAGGCGGATATAGACTTGTACGTACGTGACGATACACAGAAGAACTTTGAGCGAAGATTTGACGGAGTCTGGGGTGATTGCAAGCGGCGTGTATGTGTGGCAAGAGAAGAGAGAGAGTGAAGGGGCCTTGGCATGTGAGCAACAGGCTTGTGAATGGCAGACCAGGTAGACGTGGAACTCGCAGACAACGGCGATGTGACGTTAGCTCTCGGAAACATGACTCTATGTCGAGATGCCAACCTAGGCACACTTGGATGCTGCACGGCACCTTCGCTGGGGAGTTCAAGGTAGGTGACGAGGTGGGGCTACGCGCAAGACAAGTGTCTATGTAGTAGACAAAGACGATGGAGACATGTCACTTCCACTAGCGCCACGGCCCTTCGGGAGTTGATTTTGACTTGCTTCAAGGTATTCGTATTCATTGATCATGGCCGTCTCCCACAGCCGAGGGCTGAATCGTACCCTCAGTCATTAAAGACCTTCCATTTTCTCCCTTCACCCTCTCGGTCACAGCAGCTGAGTCCATTTCGAGGCATCACAGGCGAACATCTTGATTTCAATGGTTTCTCATTGGGAGCCCTTAAACCGAGGACTTCAGATGCCAAGTGATGCTCTTTACAAGCCAGCCCAACTCCCCGACCTGTTGACGATTGCAGAAATGATTTCCCTTTTTAAAATCCTGCGTCATATTGTTAGCCATATTTTGACATCGGTACGTCACACCGAATCGCCGGGTCTGTTCCGTGGGCAAGCCAGGGAACCCCACAGATACGACACGGTTCATCGCGAGGCAGGGTCACATACTCAGAGGCGTGAAAAACCAACGGTTCTTGCCGCTCGTGTAACGCTCCTCCAGAACCTTCTTCACCGTCTTCTTGGCGTCCTCGCGCTGAGAAACCTCCTTGAAGGTGTCGTTGGAGACAACGCCCTTAAGGCCCTCAAGCTCGAGAGTGTAGCGAGTGGGCATCAAGTGGTTGTAGTTGACCAACTTGACGAAGGGCTTAATCTTGTTGCGCTTCTCCTGGCGAGTCTTCGACATACGGCGGGTGATCTTTGACGGGTAGCGCTCGATGCCGGCGACGAGGGCGTGGCCGAAGGGGTGAGCCTTGTTGCCGGAGTCGACGGGCTGGATGATGACAACCTGGAGACAGAGTGACATTAGTATTGTTTCCAAAAAAAAACACGCGTGTCCAGCCCTTCTCCCAGCCGAGCTTCGCCTGTAGCGGACAATGAGACATCGCGCGTCTCATCGAACGTGTTCCTCCTCTTCTCGATTCCGTGCCTGGTCCTATTTCGTGTGTCCTTCTTCGAGACCAAATGCACCGGGATTTCCACAATTTCTTCCTTATCGATCGCTCGGCTGGGAGACAGTGTGCTGCTCGCAAAAATCGTGGGGTCGTACCTTCTTGCCGGCGTAGCGGCCGTGGGTGATGATGGCGACTCGGCCGACCTTAAGGAACTTCATTTTGACCTGCGGTGTCGGGGGGGTTTAGGCGTGCTGTGGGAAAGTTGTCGTCGTGAGGGCCGCTTGGTTTACCATCAAAGAATTTTCGAAATCGTGCCTGTGCCTTGAAAGAGGGTTGTGGTCATGTGATTTGTGGGGAAAAAGCAAGGACCCTGCGGCGAAAGGCGGCAGGCCACCTTACCTAAGAACAGACACTGGAGTGCGATACCAGTGCGGCTGGGAGCTAGGACATCCCAGGCGCCTGCCTCCACACCTCCCCGATCGCGCCTTATCTTACCTAGGTAGGTAATACCTACTAAGCACCTACCTATCTAGCTACATACATACCTAGGTACTTTGGATCGTCCTCGCCAGCTCTACGGGCGCCACTCGACACCACATGATCGCACCAGTCTCTCGCCATCATTTGTCTTGACTTGAAATCTCTCTCGCACTTCGCCTGCTTGTACCCGATCGAGGCGACCAACACCATGGCTACCCCACCGGCATATATCATCTCCAAGGTCGCTGACCCTATTTTTGCCCTAGTAATCGGCCTCGGTGCCGCTGCTACGAGGATAAACCGCGAGGAAAAGGAGAAGGGAAGGACGACACATGAGACCTTGGATGCCGCGAAGAAGTACAGCACTTTCGAAGACACCACCGATTGAATTTCCCAGCTGACTTTCGCGCGATACAGACGATTGGGGCTGTTCAAGGCTTCTGCGTAGCTTCGATCTGCCCATGCACCCCGAGGGAACGGTATGCAGCAGAACGCCCATGTGGCAAGCTCGTTTGCGCGGGAGTCATATCTGCAATTGA
Organism: Colletotrichum musicola; assembly: GCA_014235935.1. Classification (NCBI taxonomy): domain Eukaryota; kingdom Fungi; phylum Ascomycota; class Sordariomycetes; order Glomerellales; family Glomerellaceae; genus Colletotrichum; species Colletotrichum musicola. The sequence continues at coordinate 43,162 of WIGM01000236.1, read as the reverse complement.
CATCTACCCATCTAATCACCGAATGACGGTCCATACTCCTTTTTCATCGCCTCCCGAACCATTTGCCCGCACAGCTTCGCTGTTGGGTTCGTGCTTACTGCCAGGCCCTTGGCGATTTCATTCCCGTATCTTCCACCCATTGCGAAGTCACGGGACGCGGCCTCTTCAAAATTGATCTTGGTCCACTTCGACTCACGCCTATCGTCGTCCACAAGAACCGCGTGCCCAGCGACCAGTTTCGCCGTCATGTGGTAGATTGCTGCACGCTGCGTGTACGCCAAAGACAGAGTCTTGGCTGCCTGGGGCGAAATAGCACCGAACATGATATGGGGTGTGAGCAGTGAAATGGACTTCTCGACGTCCTCCAAGACAACCTTGGACTTCTGCTTCAACTCCGTAAGGTCGGGGTCGTCAATTAGCCGCTGGGGTGTGGCAGGCGCCCCCGCCAGTAACATTGTATCACCATACAGTCGCCTCAGTGCCTGTACGCGATTGTTTCTTGCGCTGGCGTAATTGGGGAACTCCAGGATGAACTCGTCAAGCTTCATGAGGAGCGCTCGATACTCGTGTGCTGGCTCAGTGACGGTTTTCGGCCTCAAACCCGCCAACTGGAGCTCGAGATGTTGCATCTCCAGGATGATTAACCGTTCCTTCTGGATCACTCGCTCATATATTGAGCTTTCGGTGATCTGGGGGTCTCGGGGCAATGACGAGTCGAGCAAGGCGTTCGTCGAGGGGTCGGATTCGGGATCTTTGATCTTGTCGAGGACGTGGACGTCATGTCGACTCAACAATAAAGACGCCATATTCGCAATATGGACGCGGAAAACGGCGAGCAAATCGATGAATGACCAATGCTGTGGCTCGAAGAAGAGGGGCTGGAACAGGCTGGCACAACTGATGCTACCGCTGTACGTTAGGTACGGATCGTACACTGCTCGTTTTTGTTGAATAGAGACACTTACCATCCGCCCGGTGCGCAGGCCCTGGGAGATATATCAGACACATCAAGGTCCGAGCGGATGCAGCGGCGGAGAGCCGAGAAGGCGTCTGGTCATTCCGCACTTGATTTAGAGACGGCTACGGAAGGGTTTCAAAGGAAATGATAAGACGCGGTCATCCTCGGTGGACCCACACTGCTCCTCTGACTTGTCCCAGGTGCACCGTACCTTGTCCCGAAATGACGGAAACGGCGGCTCAGACAACTACATAGTCTAGTGTGTCCGGAGTTCCTCGCCTTCCAAGACTGGATGAGATGAGGAGAGGAAGTACTTGGCAGACAAGCGGGCATAGCCTGGAGCATCCGAAGCACATGGGGCCGTTAAAGCCGCGCCGTCATGGGCCGGCAAGCGGCGGCTTATCTCGGCTCACCACCGCGGTCTCGTTCGGCCGGCGGTTTTCCGCATGCAACTGCACACCCGACATTGAACGGCCTCGCTCAACCGCTGCCAACCTCGCCTTCTCCTTTGGCCGTTTGTATTGGGAATCGAGATGGCCCCAGGATGGTACTCGTTGTGGCATACGCTCAGTAAGGCGCATACAGGGCCTCAATGAACCCCGCCCCGAGGTTACCCAGTGGCAACTTGCAAGCGGCAGATCCGGCGACATGAAGTTCGCCAATGGTGTAGCGTGGAATATGTGAGGCACACAATCACAAGGTCCTTGCTCTTCTGGGCCGAATTCCGTCGCAGCTCGTTTTAAGTTCCGTCGATGATATGCAGCGCCGGCGCTCAGGTACTTATACCTAGGATGGCCCGCCAGATGATAACAATCTGACGCCCCTTTGCTCTCTCTCAGTGACGAGCGCGTCGATTCACGTACACTGCCAACAGAAAGACGACCTGCCAATTTAATCAACCTTGCGTCCTGACGATTAGACATTAGCACGAGTGCATCACCGGCAACACCCGAACTCCTGTACCCCCGGCAACTTCTGAGTGTCAATGTCCCCTTCTGCCATCACAGACTCCCCGCCACAGAACGCCGCTTATCCGGCATCGACAGACCTTGGCGATGGACTCGCAGTACAGCACCCTCCACCCAACTTCCAGGGCTACGACCATGTAACGTGGTGGGTTGGCAATGCGAAGCAGGCTGCTTCGTACTATGTCACCCTCTTTGGATTCAGAACTGTCGCGTACAAGGGGCTCGAAACAGGCAGCAGGTATCTCGCCTCATACGCCGTCGAGAACAACAACGTCCGCTTCGTGTTCACCTCCCCTATCCGGTCTGAAGTCCACCTCCCAGAGGGTGAGGCGATCTCTGACGCGGAGCGAGAGCTCTTGCGCGAGATTCATGCCCACCTCGAGAAGCATGGCGACGCTGTAAAGGATGTCGCCTTTGAGGTTGACAATGTCGAGGGCGTTTACAACAAGGCCGTCCAAGAGGGCGCCCAATCCGTCCAGCCCCCTACCGTACTTGCCGACCCCGAGCACGGCGATGTGCTGACGGCCGTTATCCGTACCTACGGTGACACGACGCACACCCTCATCTCCCGGAATAGTTACAAGGGCCCGTTCCTCCCGGGGTTCCGCGCGGCGAAGCCTTCGCCGGCGACTGTCAGTCTCCCAAACGTGCCCTTGGCTCGCATCGACCATTGCGTCGGCAACCAGTCCTGGAACGAAATGGTCGCCGCTTGTGCCTTCTACGAGCAGTGCCTTTCCTTCCACCGATTCTGGTCTGTCGATGACTCGCAGATTTGCACCGAGTTCTCGGCGCTGAATTCCATCGTCATGTCCTCGGCGAACAACCTCGTCAAGATGCCCATCAACGAGCCCGCCCCAGGCAAGAAGAAGTCGCAGATTGAGGAGTATGTCGTCTTCAACTCTGGCCCCGGAGTCCAGCACATCGCTCTCCTGACCCTGGACATCATCTCCACCGTTTCGGCCATGCGCGCTCGAGGTGTTGAGTTCATTGCTGTCCCATCTACCTACTACGATACTATGCGTCACCGTCTCAAGACAGAGAAGCGCAATTGGGAGCTCAAAGAGGACCTAGACACCATTGAGGCCCTTAACATTCTCATCGACTATGACGAGCAGGGGTATCTTCTGCAGCTCTTCACCAAGCCGCTCATGGACCGCCCAACAGTCTTCGTTGAGATTATTCAGCGCAACCACTTCGAGGGCTTTGGCGCAGGCAACTTCAAGAGTCTGTTTGAGGCCATTGAGCGTGAGCAGGCCGAGCGCGGAAACTTGTGAAGCCTGTCTTATCCAGTGGACCCAACGCCTGGACGTGTCGTGAGGATAGCAATATTGTCTGCCCCTTGAGAATGACGGTTGAGTTACGACTTTGACGACACTGTTGGGAGGGGAGAGATACGTCCCCTCAGCGAGTAGTGGGAAGAAGCGTGCACGTCTTTGACTTTTCGGTTACGCATAGCAACCCGAAGAGTTCCAAATAAAAGATAACTGCTGGTTAATACCCCTTTTTGCGCCTGTGTACCGCCTTCGTCCCCTGCTGTCTATACCCCATGCCAAGTGAGCGCCGTCTTTTGTCTCCTAGAAAGGTACCTCGCGCACAGAGAACCTCAACTTCGCTATCGCCATTATAATTCTCCGTACTTGTGCGTCTTTCTGTGTGCAGTGATGCTAATGAGGTAGGAAAGTATTGCTCGAGAAGTGAGTAACCGCTCCACTGCTCGTATCACGAATCTACAATCATTGCCGCCCCGTTCGTTGAATGCTGGTGCGCTCCATCTGTGTCGAGAACAACACCCATAGGAGCTCCACGAGTGTCGCTTTGGCAGCCCGGACAGTTGTGAATAACCTCGTGTGAGTACACATCGCAGTCGATGCAGAAGTGATTACTGCACACCGTACAGGCGTAACGGCCGCTTTCGCTCACACCCCTGAGTTCTGATGGTGCGACAGGAGCGGGAGCGACAGGGGCCGTGGTCAAAACACCGTCTCGGCCCTTTTCTTCGTCTTTGTCCTTCTTCTTAGCTGCCTCGGGCAACTCGGGAAATGTCGCGAGACATGAGTAGCAGGCCTTGGATTTGGTGGCATCGGCCCATGGAACCTCGACCCAATTTCGAAGGGGGAAAAGATGGTGATACGACCGCGCTAGATGCGTGGAAAGTATGAGCGTCAGACTGCAGGCAGGACAATCGATCGGCAGGCGACACACACGAGTGCCACATCTCGTACACAAGTACCCTTCGCGTGCGGGCTTATTGTGGCAGGCGCAAAGAGCGGTTGCGTCGCCTTGCGCCAGTGTGCGAGAAGGAAAGCCCATCATCAGCAGCGACGCTGTGCTCTGAGCGGCGGTACGGGTGACAGGAGGGGTTGTGGCGGCGAGGAGCAGATCCCGGAAGTGGGCGTCGTTCATGCAAACGCTATATTGGGTATCGTCGCCAGCGTTTGTGCGGGTGCACAGCTCGGCGCAGATGGCGACCTGAGCCGCAAGGCCGACAACAGAAACGCGGATCCGATCGGATATAAGAGATGTAATTGTTTCGTGGATGTCGCCCGGGTCGGAGGACAGTAGAGCGCCGAACACGACGAGTACTTCTCGAGTACCGTGGGAAGGGGCATGGCTGCGGCGATCCAAGTCAGCTAGTGTTCAGAACAATGATCATGCCGGCGGCTTCGTACAAAAGTGCTCCGCGGCACATCTCGAGTGCATTCTGCAAACTCGGGTTGCCAGATGGCTCTTGGCCCTCGTATGCCCTCAGCTTCTCCAGGTGATCTGTCGGGTTTCCGGTCATGTCGCTGATCCTCACGGCCACGCCGTCGCGCATGCCGATGATCGCAAGCTGCGATATGGGATTCTGCTCAAAGTATTCCTTGACGAAGTCTGCAGCGTACGCCCAAGAGACGCGGTAGCGATTGGGCAGCATGTCTTTCTCGGTCATGGCAAACGACATGTCTAGCACCAGAACCATGTGTCGTATGATACCTCGCTGCAACGGCGTCGTGTCTCGGAGGAGTCGTCTCCTCTTCTCGGCTTCCAGGCTTGCGCCAACCGCCAGACTACCGTCGGCGCCTTCTGTGACCTCTTCCCAGCTGCGCTTCACATCTTCCCACCTGGCTTTCGAATGCGCCCCCTTGCCTTTCTTGCTGCGACCGCCTCGCGCCTTACCGCCTTTGCCATCAATACCATTTCCCTCCGTCACTTGAAGGTCGAGGAGGTCGTCGTCAGACATGTCCTCGACGTACTCGGCGTCGGAGTCGGCCATGATGATGGCGTTGGTCGAATGATTTTTGTCCGCGGGTTGTTTTCGATCGAGATGTAATACAGTGCAGCCGGGAATTCTATTGACGTCTTTTCATAGGTCTTGTTGAAGTCGCAAGATTTCGGCAAGGCTGGAAGCGGGAGGAGGAGAGATCTCAGCCTCGTATCTTCCCTGTGGCTGCGAGGAGCTTGCAGCCAATCAACCTGGCCATGTTCCACTGCCACCTTCCCAACCACGCTTAAGGTAGGTGCACCTACTAGTAATGCCTATGTACCTACCTAGTGTACCTAGGTGCCTAGGTGCCTAGGTGCCTGTGCCTACCTAGGTGCCTACATGCAAAGCACTGACCATATCTTCCTTCCCGCAATGCAGGGTTTGCAGGAAACCTCGACTCTTTTGATGTCAGTGTCAGAGGGTACTTAGTTTGCTTTCGACGATGCAATTGTCAATACTGGTGGACTGGCCCGTTTTCTGGTCATCAACTCGCCGAATTCACAGCCTGGAGCTTTACATGAGGTACTACGTACCAACCTAGGTAGCCAGGGAGCTGGAGCGGGACAAGGTACCTAGCCTATACGTACACTACCTAAGTAGTAACTACCTACCTTGGTAGGACGTGAAAGATCCACCAAGCATGGCATTCCAGCGGGCGCCGGGCAGACAGAGGCTCCCGCCGGAAAGCGTCCGTTGAAAGTGGAACTGGCAGCTTTGAAGAGTATCGAGTCCCGTCAATAGCCATCCATGGTTCATGGACAGGTATCTCAAGTCTGCGTTTGCGCCTTCCCTGCCGGTTCACCGCTTGGCATCTTTCAATGAGTCTCGTTCGTCTCTCAATTCTCGTGGCGAAAAAGCGCGAACACCTCGCGTTGAACAAGAGAATAGAAAGTGTTTGGTATAAGTCTATTATTCGGCCTTCATGTACATTAGTCGCTAAACTGGGGTATAACTTTCCGCCGCTACGTGAAATATCAAAGCTCATGCGTCGTACAACTAGCCACCGACAGACGAGCCATCCATCGCGCTATGCATCCAGGCCAGAACCAAGAAGAAAAAAGAACATTATTTCGCCATGTCGTCCTACTCGTGTGCCATGCATCGTCCTTGTCCCATTGTCATTACCAGAGCTTGGCGGTTAGGGGACCGAATTGTAAATAGCACCATACATGTCTCATACCTCGAAGTCAAAAAAAAGTCGTGCGCATCATTGGGCCGATGGTTTGTCTCCGAAATGGTGAAAAGGGAGACAACCACCAGTCTTCAATCCCAATGAAATGGACAAGCGCGCGTGTTTCCCAGTGTCGGTAGTCTGACGGCGTAGCTTCAATCGGTGCTCGGGCAAGGGTCGAGACACGTTCAGCATCGTGTGGATGGTCCAACTGCGCATTTCCCAATGACGAGATGTTCGGCCAGGGACGGTTTCGACACGGTGAACCTGAGCACCGTGCGGCGCGCCTGAAGCACACGGAAACCGACGGCTCGATGCCTACAAAATCATTCAAAGTGGTTTCCCCTCCTCTTCCTGTGAGGCCGGTGTCTGATCCGCGCTCTTTCGTGAGAGGCGTGGTTTCCAGACTAAGGATATGTGTTCGCGACGGGCATGGGCCAGTCATCCTCGGTGATGCTTGACCAGAAGATCCATACCGTGACGACGGCAAGAAGTGTGAAGAGGGTTTGGAAAAGAGAACCGTCGATCTTGCCGTTGGCTCCGTTGCAAATATGCGAACTGACGACGTAGTTGAAAATCTGGCCGATGGCGAACAACAGCAGGGCAGCCGTCAGATAAATCATTGGGCGCATCTCACCGAGGATGCGAATGACCAGAATAGCCTCGAGAACGAAGAAGGCGACAAGAAAAACGAGAGGCGCCAGCTGATATAGGACGTATAGTGCGATGTGCCTGTTGGGAGGCACGTATGAAGAGTCCCAGTAGCCGGTCCACTGAAAGCCAGTGTCGAGGCTGATGTAGAGGGTTCCGCCAAGGAGAACGAAAGCAGAACCCACGAGGAGGCTCATGGACAAGGGAGTGCCGTCGTCAACAATCTGATAACCGACAACAGCGTTCAGCATCAAGATCCAGGTGGTCGCGATGATGGCGCCAATGTGGATGCCGGTGAAGGCCTGGTCAGGTGTTAGTATCATAGTGTTGCGGGTCGAGAACAAGTCTACTTACAATCCGGACCTTCTCGTCCAAGGGAAACTCTCCGACTGTGAATATTTCGCATAGCTGGATGAGGCCGAAGCCAATAAGGAAGAGCTGCATTTCCCTACGAGACGCGTCATCATGTTAGCCACGCTGAGGGCGACTGCGCTGCTCGAGGTACTCGATTAGCTCACCTTCGGCCGACAGCAGCTTTCTTCCGCTCCGATCTGAAGTACAGATATCCGGTCGCCAGGATGGCTAAGAAGGAGAGCAAAATGGAGCCCAGGTTGCCCAGCTTTCGGCCACCGCTGAGGGGAATGCCCGTCAATTCGCAGCCCCCCCATGGCCCTTGTTGATTGTGACTGTCGGAAAGCACCTTGAGTGACTCGCGTTAGATTCTCAAATCCCAGAGCAGCGGCAGTCATAGGCAACCTACATTGCAGACAGGAAGTGTAGAGTCTCGGCAGAAGTTCTGTGCACAAGGTCAGTGTGAAATATGCGACAACCGGGCGGCTCCGGCATGGAATGGGGTGCCTTTACAAAGAAGTTGCCGAACTGCGTTGACCCCATTGCGGCGGATTTACGACACAATGAATGGACCGGAAGCCAGTGATTATTTCTCTTTGCCGTCGACGCGGGCTTGAAGGCCGACTCAATTGCGTGGGGGAGATGGCCTTCGTCTCGGCCGTGTGGATTTCAAGGTGCAACCAGTATTAGGGTTATATCGTTGAATCAGGCATAGAGTCTCAGTTGCAGACTGAGTGTTGAGAGCGCAATGAATGCTTGACTGGCGCACACTTGGTCGTTCGTCGCCGGCAAGGCGATCGCTTACAGGACCGCGACCGGAGCTTCGTGCCGTCGATCTTGAGGCTGGGAAGTATCGCGGAAGTTTGACTGGCGGTGGTTGTTCCTCCCTGTCTGTGTCCAACCCTCGTGTTGAAATTATTGGCTTCGAAACTGCGGCGACGAATCCCCTCTGCTCGCGCCCTAGGCGTGCAGATTTTTCCGTCCCTCGATAAGTCGTTTAGCGATCGTCAAGCTGGAGAGCGTCGGACACGTGCGAGTGGGACGAAGGCAAGCAATTGGCACGGGCTGGTCGAGACAGGCAAGAGGGTGTTGAAACTGGATCGTTGATGCGACAACGAGAGTAGGTTCGCGAGCGAGAGTAGGTAGGTGCTGCAAGCGCGACGGACGGAAAAGGCGCAAGACAATCTCAGGCGGCGCAGCGGCCGGGCGGTGGGACAATATTATAAGCCCACCCACGCCTCACGGAGTGGAGGCCTGCCGCCCACCTAGGTAGGTATGTATGGACGTTTAGTGGCTGGGTGCATTCCCCATGTGTTATAGCGCCGGGGGAGCTATTAAGTCAGGAACGGGGCGGGCAGCACCTAATGGCTGTGGGGCTTCTGTGGACCCCCTCTAGGTACTTGACCAAGTTCACTTGAATCACTTCACACGGTACTTCGGGGCCCCACCCGGCTTTGGTGAGGGCCATTCATTCATCATCTAGGTACCTAGGCAAGCGTAGTAGTAGGTAGTGTACGCTACTTAGGTAGGTAGGAACGGATACGTCGGTCCCTCTAAGTTCGAGGTGGCAAGCGCGGAGCGAAGAGGCACCGACGACCAAAGGCAAACAGCGAGACTCTGCATAGGTAGTAGTAGTACCATACTCAGTACGTACTTTGACTTGGCGCTGTGAAGTACACCACTACGTACCTACGTTCGTCGTGGCTCTCCTCCCCGCCCAGCGCTGCATGGCGGCATGGCTGTGGCTACACACGTCATGATTGGACGATGCGACATTGGGACGAAGAACCTGCTTTCAAAGCCGCGAGCCATTAATTGGCTGACCTGCCAGAAGTGCAATTTGGCCATCCAAGCTATAGCCTACAAGCACTAACCTACTTAAGGACCTTCCCCTGTGGCAGAATGCCTTCCTGATACTTTTTTTTTGGTATACATAGGCAGAATGCCTTCTCTTTCTGCGTACCATTTCTTGGCCTGCTCCTCCTACGGCTTCTCTGCTCAGGCGCCCTTGAAGCGACGATTCAAGGAAGGTGCTGAGAACATGGCGCTCGTCCGATGAGCGGGAAAAGCGTGGCGTCCAAGCCGGCCCTATCGGGCCCGTGGCTTCATCAGTAGCTCGGTATGTCAGGATAACGTCTCACGGACTGACCTGGACTTGCGACCAGCCTCACGATTTTCAACAATCTGGTTAGGTACGTACAGAATACGGTAATCAAGTGGCGGGACGGGCAAACGGGCCAGGGGTGAGAGGGAAAAATGCAATCACACATTTCGTCAACCTCAGCTCCGCATCGTCGGTCTGCGATGGGCATAGTATGCTATGTAGAGTTGGTATCCGTAATTTGGCCATCTTTTATGCACCACAAGTCATATTGGGAACACCGTACGACAGGCACGGCGCGCTGCCAGTCAGAACCCAGCCCCTTGGCTCGATTCTACCTCAGACCGTGCAGACGTCAAGCGCCCATCTATCCGTACATGGCAGCTTTCATGCACAGGCCAGAGCATGGACCACTCACCGGGGCATTGGCCAATTCCACGTCTACTCCATGCATACAGGCATATTACATACAGAGGGCACCGCCTATACACAGGTATCCGTGTGGGAGGGATAGGATGCAAAGGGAAGGAAAGGGGGGAAAAAACCCTGGAATCAGCATTCAGCAATCGCATGGCCATCCCTACACGTGTCGGCCGGGCGTATGTACATGGTACGTACATCACGGCGCGGAGATAGAGAGGATTTAAACAGGCGTCAACCACTCTGGCACTCTACCACCACCTATACGGATACAGGACCACGGAGGCAGGAAACCAAGCCGGGACAGGAAAGCCGCCGGATTGCTTTAACCGTTTTCCCAACCTCTGGCCCTCTGAGAGCATGTGTCGGTCAACGTTTCGTCGGCTCTCCTTGTTCGTGAACAGGGAGCAGTGGCCCGGTTGCCCATCAACCAACACACCCTTGCTTGGAGAGGCCACACCGATACGGTCGCCACGATGATGTTACAAGGCACAAGCAAGGGTCATTGACGCTGTTCCATGACTTGCCCACGCCCCACCACTTCCCACCGCCTGTTAGCGGCTGCCAACCCAGCCTCCGATTCTAGGTTGGTGATGGCCCTACGGATACATAGTACGGATAATGTAGCTACACAACAGTAATATCTAGCGACTAGGTATCTGTAGTTACCTACCTAGGTAGGTAACTACATATCAGTATACCTAAACAGGTGATACAAGACTTTGACCAGGCTTGGTGCAAGGATTATCCCACAGACCCTGCCACTGGCATTGTACATACTAGTAGTAGCACCAATTTTGACCTCTCAATCGTCGCTGGTCAGGGCTACCGCGAGCCCGCGCTTCATGCAGGCGCCATTCACCTGTCATCACAGCCGTCCGGTTGCTGTTGGGCTTCGTCGCCAATCAAACACCCCTTTGCCGGAATATTCGTTTCGAATACGCCACGGTTGTCAATTCAAAAGCTCGGTATCAGAGGGAGATGTTGACAGAGACACACAGTGTACTGTGTGACGGATTATCGGTTCAGCTCAGTTCAAAGTCTCAGGGTGCTTGTGCTGCCCGAGCAAGGGGAAGTGAGGATACTCTACGTAGGCACCTACTGATACGCATTTTTGTGTCCACACTACCTTCTGGGTACATGCTCAGTACAGCTCTTGCTGCCTGCCTGATCAACGCAGCCCTTCGACGCAGCTCCAGCTCCGGCATCTCTGGCGGCCTTTTCTGTAACAGTGTGCAGGTGGAAACCAAGCTGGCCTCCACCTCAGCTAACCTCAACGACACATTCACACGCCTAAGAAATCTCACTAAATATCTTTATTCTTAATCCACCGTTTTTCGACCGGTCTCTCCGGCCTCAAACCGTACTTAATGACAAACACCCCACACTCGTGGAGTCTGGGGCCCCGAGATAAAGTTACCACATCCTCGCGGCGATCATTTGCTGGCCAACAGAATGAAATGTTGACCAGGCTGTCTGCATTGGGCGATGGAAATAGGTATCCGTAGTCGCGCAAGCTGCAATTCATTCCGTACCTTGAGGCTTTTGCAAGTTGAGCTGCTAAAAGAGGCAGGCTAACACTTATGCGGGGACGAAGAGATACCAGGTAGTGCACTATCTGGCTGACAGGCCCTGAGCCGAGCCAGAGATTGATTAACCATGCCAGATATTAGGATACCGGAAGCCACGGCAAAACTCGAATGAGGTTTTCCCTTAGATGTCAGACTCAAGGTCAAAATACGATCGTAGTTTCAGTGTCGACCTAATGTATAACCTAGGGATGTCGAGCCGCGAGCGTGGGACGTACTTGCCTCATTGGGCGGGTTGGGCCAGCACCGGCCCCGCACTGCGACGGGATGGGCGGGTGCCCGATCAACGTGCCATGTACCTACCTAACCAGGAGCTCTCTTGAGCGGTTGCCCCGCAACCGGCACAAAAATAAACGAATCGAGAGGCACGGCGCCTTCTGGTTGGCGCATCGCCGCTGGCAAACCTCACCGCAACGCACCACGTCATGCAGTTACAAACACTTAACCTGGCTTCTTAGACTGGGCCATGTCAACAACATTCGCAAAGAACTTGACACCCAGCCCCGAGGCCTAGTCAACTTTCTTGATATTGCTTTCCTTCGCGCCGTGTTTTGCAAACTCACGTCACTCGCAATAAGAGGTGCCCGCTCTGGACCTCTACTCAACATCACCTTAACATCGTCGCGTTGCATTGAGCGCTCTTCTCGCCAGTTGAAGGGGTGCTGTCCAAAGCCGCGCGTCCTAGCAGGCGCTTGTCCACCAATAATAAGGGTCAAACTGGATGTTTGATTGATGCTATCGCACTGCATTCATTGACTTCCAATCCACCCCTCCGCCCGCATTCCACGACTTAACAATCCGGCGAACTGCTTCACCTCGAACCGCATTCCCACAACAACCCTTTCCCTTGGGAACAATGGCTCCTGTGGAGCGCGAACCTTCGAGAGACGGCGATCGTCCTCTGAGACATCAACATTCGATGTCCTCCGACCAGGGGAGGGCCTTGGTCCCCATGTGAGTGAAAACAAAACACACGCGCAGATGTTCCGCCAGATACTCTTCATCCACCCTATCCGAATCTTTCTCATCATGCGTTTGCCATGTCTATCATCTGGCGTCGACTGATGAAGAACAGGTGGGACAGCTCAGATCCCGACAGGGCACCGCCGCCCCTGCCTCTGAACCCGCAATCCCCCAGCGTCACCTCTAGGAAAGGAACGTCGAGTGCTATTCAGTCAGCCCATGCCGCTCTCACCGAGAGGGCGCGAGAAAGCGCAATGGTTCCGGTTCCGCTGTCCAAGAGGAGCACCGACATCTCGCCGGAACGCTCCATCATGAGAGGTTCCCAGCACAAGCGAATGCAGTCGCTTCAACCTGGGACTGTCCGGGACCTTAGTTTGCTTCTGGAGAGTGGCCAGCAGTCAAACCCCCCGTCCCCGACCAAGTCCCCCGAGCGAGCCGCCCGACCCTCGACCCCGGCAGCTAAGCGGCGAGATAGTTACTCGGACGCGAAATCGTCAGGGAGAGAGTCGCCGACGCCTTCGTCTGCGCCCAGCCTTACTCCTGTCGTCCGACCCGCAGTAAGGAGACAACACCAGAGTATTCTTGGCGAAAACACCCCGCCTCAGTCTGCGACGATGCTGGCTATTCAGAACATGCCTCTTCAGATACCGAGAGACCCGGAGAACGTGCTTTCCAACGTTACCAACGGCTCAAACGCTCTTGTCAAACCGCCTCAGTCCGTCGAAGCCCTGTCTGGCCAGCTTCTAAGTCTCACCAACATCGCCACCGCCCTGCAAAAGGATATGGCTCAGCTGAGCAGGCGAAGTCGGGACAATGCTACCGACTTGCTCAGTCTCAAAGAAGCGACCAAGGCAAGGGACGAGGACATTCGCAAAAGCCTTCGCGAGCTCATCAACAATGCGCATGATTCAAGCACCAGACCATCCTCCCGCGACCCCTTTGCTAGTAGCCTGTTTCTCGACGCCAAGCCGAATCATACCTCTCCGCCCGCATCTAAGGCGGCCCGCCCTTTCTCACTTCCTCGCATTCCGTCGCCCAACAGCTTTGCGGCATCCATTGACCGAGACTCTCTGAGCACACCGTCCATATGCAACTCGGAGCCCCCGACTACCATGGCGATACTCGACAAAATCATAAGAGACATGGGTACAAAGGAGGGACACGACCTTTTGCTGGCTCGCCTCACCGACTTGGCGGAGAAGCTTGCTGGCGTAGCCCCTGCGTCCAAGGTGGATGAGCTCATTCAGCTCGTCAAGAGCAGGCTAGACTCCGTTTCATCTCGGGGAGATATTGGTAATGGCAACCGCCCTCGGGCGACTGGCTTTCACGACGACGACGACAACAGCGTGGACTATGACTTTGACCCTGGGTACGCGAGCCAGCTCACCCACAGATCAGAGGGAATGGCGCACAACGAACCAAGTTCAAGATCGACGTCTTCTGATCTGGTGAGTGAGGAGCTTCTCAAGATCATCCGTACCGTCAAAGACAGTGTCGCTCAGGGAGGAGGCCTTACTGCTGAGGTCAAGGCTCTTGTCAGAGAACTCCGCGGGGAAGTTCTTGGAATGGGCAGAGAAATTGGAAGGAGACTGGACGAGGTCAACACGCAAGCCACGAACGTGGAGCCTAAAGATGCCAACGACGAGGTTGCGAAGGTTATTCACGAGGGACTCGATCAAATGAGGGAGCAAATGAACGAGGTTCTGCGGGAGCATCGACGACAATCGGCCAGTTCTGTTACCTCAAAGGCAAGCGCAGTCGACTACCAGGAGATCTACAACGCCATGAGAGCCGCCCTTCGCGACTCCCAAGCCTCGCAAATCAAGGCCCCAGAGCTAAGTCGCGAAGATGTCATCGACGCTGTCAGAGACGCATGGGAAAGTTACAAGCCCGAGGTTGAAACCCGGGACCTGGGATTTGGCAAGGAGGAGATTCTGGAGTATCTCAAACAGGGACTTCAGGACTATGTCAGGAAGGACCAGCACCCCGTGGGAGCCTCGAGGGAAGAGGTGCTCCAAGCAGTCGTCGAGGGCCTGAAGCATTTCGCGCCGCCGCGCGTCGACACACCAGCCAGTCTCTCTCGCGACGAAATCCTCGATGCCGTCCGTGAGTGTTTGGAAGAATTCGAATTCCCGGTTGCGCCGTCGGCCTTCAATTCGGAGCTCACTCGAGAGGACATGCTTGACGCTGTCAAGGAGGGCCTGAGCGGATACGATTTGCCAACCGCCGGCGCTCTAGTTCCGCATCAGAGTAACGACCAGGAGATAGTGACCCGTCTGCAGGAGATTCTTGATTTCATGCGCAGCGAGTTTCGAGTTGTGTCGGAAGAGGCAAAGCGGAATGTGGCTGCCAACGGCCGCGACGCAGAGCAACTTCTGGATGCCACAAAGGAAGGCCTGGACAAGCTGCGACGCGACATGCAGGACTATGTAAGCCAGCTGAACACCAGCAGCGGTCAAGAAGAAATCACGCAGACACTGCTTGGCACTCTTGACACATTTAGAGACGAAATGGCCTGTCTGGTTGATCGCATGTCGAGCGAATCAAGATCCTCCATCGAAAGTCACATGGAGTCCCTCAGGGACACCGTCAATTCCTCGATGGTGCCAGCCACCCCTCAGATCAACCAGAAAGAAATCATTGAAACGGTGCGAGACGGTATAGATAGCGTACGTGCCGAGTTACGCCGACCATTTGCCGGGGTAACTGAGATACTGGACGCTCTCCACGACGGACTAGCAGACTTGCGCATCAGCATCGACAAGGTTAGCAACCGGCCAGCTGACCTGACCGCCAACGATGAAATTCTCGACGCCCTGAAGGCCGGACTCGACAGCGTTCGATCAGATATTGATGGGCTCCGAGACCAGCAGGGCCAGAATGACAGGGCCTTAACAACGATGAACGATGGCGCCATTGTTCCGGCAGATGCCCTAAAACAAGACGATATCAAGAACCTCGAGGTACTGATCACCCAACTTTGCGTCAAGATTGAGGCTATGGAGCCAGCACGTGTCGAGTCCGTTTCTAAGGACGATCTAGTGCGGGTGGAGGACATGCTCCATTCTCTGCAGGAGTCCGCGTCCAAAGATGACATACTGCGTCTGGAGGATATGCTGCGACTTGTCCAAGAATCTGTATCCAAGGACGACTCGTCCCGAATGGAGGAGGTTTTGCTCAGCACTCGGGACTCGGTATCTAAGGAGGATATGGCGAGACTCGAGGAGTTACTTCTGGGCATTCAAGATTTGGTTAAGCCCAAGCCTGGCCAAGAAGCCAACCCTGGTAGCACCGAGCCCGCCTCAAGGGATGATGTGCAAGCCATCGAAACCATTCTACGTAACACCAAAGGCAGACTGGACGATCTCATCGACGGCGAACAAGCAGTACGAAAAGAGCATATCGACAGTCTAGAAAATATCATCTTGGAGACGAGAGAGGCCATCGGCCTTATCACAACCCAGATAGATGGTCTTTCTCGCAAGGAAGACATGACGCTCGTTGAATCCTTGGTCACACAGGTGGCTGCTGGCTTCGAAGAAATGAAGGAGAGCGCCGCCAAGCAGATCGAAGACCCCGAACGCGTGACGAAGACCGATGTCGACGCCGTCGAGGCGGTTTGCCTGGATATAAAAAATGTGTTCGATCAGATGCTCAAGACCGACTTGGCAGCACTCGCCACAAAGGAAGATGTGAAGAGGACGGGGGAAGCAGTGGAACAACTCAAATGTCCCCTGGAAAGTCTCAGAGTACCTCTTGGTGAGCTTAAAGACGAGCTGAAAGCCCCGCTGGAAGGCTTCAAGGCACCTTTGGAGGCAATCAAGGTTCAACTTGACGCATTGGTCGAATCTCACGTCAAGGAAAGCGAGGAGCGGCAAGCCGAGATTGTTGGTGTCGGCGACCGAGTCTCCGAAGTCAAGTCGTTCCTCGAGGATTTCCAGGGGCTAGTGAAAAGCAGGCTCGAGGATGGTGTTACTGGCATTGAGACACTCGCCAAGCTGCTCCAAGGTGTTTCAACCACGGTGGAACAGAATGCATCCATCGGGCAGGAGCTAAAGGATCTCTCCGACACAATGAAGATTGAGTTCGAAGAATCCAAGGCCGGAGTAGTAGGCGCCAAGCTGGAGTCGGACGAGAAGTTCCTTCAGACCACCGAGGCCCTGAGCACGAAGATTGACGAGAAGGTCACGGAACTGATGGCGAAGTACGACGAGTTCCAGGCCGTCAGCGACGAGCGCGCCAAGGCCGGTGAGGCCCGGGATGCCGACACCGAAGCAGCGATGCTGAGCACCAAGGCAGTTGCTGAAGATCTCAAGTCCCTAGTCGACACATTGGGGGCTGCCGTCACCGACTCCATGGAGAAAATGGAGGAGGCATCCAAGACAGTGTTCAACAAAGTGGAGGATCTCATGAATCGCACCGAAGAGAACCATACAGAAGGCAAAGCCGAGCACCAGCAAACCCGCGATCATCTGAAACAAGCTCTCGATGCTGTTGAAGGACTCCAGGGGAAGGTCGGCGAAGTCCAACCTGAGATCCTCGAGACCGTCAAGAACATCCTGCTCGTTGTCGGTCAACATTACGACTACGCCCAAACGTCAACGACCGATATCCAACAACGCATCGAAGAGGCAAAGCCACCTGAGCATCTCCTCCTACCCCCCCCCGAGAAGTATTACGATGATACGGTGGTGGTCGACAAGCTCAACAAGCTAGTTGAGCATGCAATGACTCCAATCGAAAAGTACAACGATGCGACCGTGCAGGAGAAGCTTGACAAGCTAGTCGAACTCGCCCTGGTGCCTATCGACAAGTACGATGATACAACAGTCCAAGCGAAGCTCGACAACCTTGCCGAACAAGCTTTGCTGCTTATCGGGAAGTGTGACAGTGACAACAACGTTGTTCAGGAGAAACTGGACAAACTGGTCGAACACGCCTCGACACCAGTTGAGAAGTATGACGACGCGGTCGTCCACGAGAAGCTTGACAAACTAGTCGAACATGCTCTCATGCCAATAGAGAAGTATGACGACTCAGAAGTCCATGGCAAGCTTGACAAACTCGTTGAGCATTCGCTCCTACCTGTAGAGAAGTACAACGATGCGCCGGTGCACGAGAAGCTTGACATGTTGGTGGAGTATGCTCAAATACCCGCCGAAAAGTATGACGACTCAGGTGTTCATAAGAAGCTCGACGAGCTTGTTGACCATACTCATGCGGCGGAAAGAGCATTCTCGCAGCTCGAGACGCTTGAGAAGGTTCATCAACAAGTCATTCAGACGGCCGCAGACATTTCACTCTTCCTCGCCAACCAAACCAAGAGGATCACCGAGGAGGAGGAGGACCGGGAGAAGACACTGCATGAGACGAATATTGCCTTGGAGCGTCAGTTAGGCCTCAAGGAACAGATTCAGGGAGACTTGCTGGACTTGAAGCAAGAAGAGGAACGACTCAAGGCTTCCGTGCTTGGACTGAGAAACGAGCAAGAGAGTCTCATCCGGCAAAAGATCAGACTTACGGCAGACGTTTCGTCTCTCGAAACAGCACTGCACCTGCGCCGGGAAGAGCTCCACGAGATGGAAACACGTGCCGAAGGGTTAGAGCGCCGCATCCTGGAGGGTGTCATGGACCACTCCCGCATTCTCCTCATGTCAAAGGCAACCAAGGGACGAGACACTATGAGCAGGAAACGCGTCAAAGCCCAGAAACCCTGCCAGGAGGCTGGGACCTTGGACAAGACTTCATCACCTGCCGTCAACTTGGCTCTTTCTGCAAAACGTAACCTCAAGCCCCCAGTCCAGGCGGGGCCCACTCGCCGCATTCTCTCGCTCAGCCAAATTACAAACAATGTCCCGGCTGGTGGTGTTCAACGCAGTCAGAGCGTGAGAACTACCGGTACGGGAAAGGGGTTGCGAAAATCCAGCTGGGGAGGGAGCTTCGCCAAGGGCTACGGAGAATTGGACAAGGAAAACATGGCCTTGAGAGAGAGCGAGGAGGAGAGCATGGCAAGTCCAGTGCCGCGAGAAATACCCGTCGATACGACCGAATCGTTGATGAGTAGTGACGATGTGAGTGACGCCGAGACACTGCGTCGAAGCAGCCGTGGGACGACAGTCGTCACCGAGAGCACGGAAAACTACAACGGCGACGGTGACTACTCGGATTACTACGACGACGTTCAAAGCGACTTGCAGAGTGACTTGCAGAGCGAATGGACAGAGAGCGCCGTAAGCTCAAACCTCGGCACGCAGGAGACTCACGGCAACGAGGTCGTGGTGTTCGGAGAGCACGCATAGGGACCCCGGACAGGACACCGACTCCGCGTATTCCCGATTCGAGGCAGGTTGACAACCGTGGCCCAATGAAACCGGCATCTTTACTTGAACGCCGGGCGGTGTTTCTGACAGAGATTGTACTATAAATGCAAACGCTTCTGCTCCTGTTTCCTTGTTTCGTATCTGCATTTCATAGCGGCAGGATGAGGCGGGCCAAAGGTATAGAATTGTAAGTAGTGTGGTGCTGGAAAACGAGTTTAGATAGATGATAGTAGTAGTCGGTTATTATCGTCGTGCCTCCAGTATGTATACGATTGCTTTTGGTAAGCCTCTGCAGTCCGGGCGTCATTGGGAGTGCACCTCCTGTACAAAATGACGTGACCAAGTGAAAACAAACTGTGATTTTACAAGTTGCGGGGATGGCGAGCTGGTCTTACTGACGTCGTTGACAAGAACGCTACGATGTGAGGGTCTTGCGCGTGATCCTCTCTCTCCCATCCATCCATGGCTGTAAGCATGTTGGTATCGCCACAGACATGTCTGCCTCGTCCCATCCCGCCTCGAGCAGAGCGGCCAGAACTCTCGGAATGGCCAGAGCGGTACCGTTGACCGTCCATGGGAAGGTGAGTTTTCCGTCAATCTTCGCCCTCGTGGCGAGCCGGCGTGTCTGGTAGTCTGTGCAAATGCTGGCAGAAGTCACCTCACCCCAGCCGCCATTCTGTTGCTGACGGGACGGGAAGAAGGCCTCGATATCGCATTTGCGGATGGCAGAAGCGCCGAGGTCGGCGGTGGGCATCTCAAGTATGCGGCAGTGAAGACCAAGGGAGCCGAGAATCTCGGTCTGGATGTCAAGCATCTCCTCGAACATGTCTCCCGTCTCATCAGCATACGGAGGTGTCCAGGCGAACATTTCGACCTTGGTGAACTCATGGACGCGGTACAGGCCCTTGGTACTGGCGCCGCGGGCGCCAGCCTCGGCGCGGTAGCATCGCGAGACGGCGACCCTTTTCATGGGCAGCTCGGAGGCATCTAGGGTCACCTCGGCCTTCATGGCGGCAAGAGGAATCTCAGAGGTGCCCGCGAGGCAGAGCTCAGGCTTACCCCTCTCCGCATCGTCCCGAGACTGCGCAATGGCGTAAATTTGTTGCTCGTCGTTTTGGTCTCGGGGCTGAAAGCCGCATGCCGCGGCCATGTGGCTGTAGACGACGCTCGGCGGGGCGACCTGGCGCCATCCGTGTTTGGTGGCGACCGCCAGGGCGTACTGAATGAGAGCTTGCTCCAGCTGGGCCGCCTCGTCGAGAAGATAGTACCATCCCCACCCGGACGTGACGCCCCCAGCAGCGAAGTCAAGCAGGCCAAGCTCAGAGCCAATATGGACGTGGGAGCGCCAGACCTTGTCGGAGCTACTAGCAGGCTCAATCGGGTGTTCGTTGATGTAACTCAGCAGCAATGGTTCATCACCGACGGGGGTCACATCACTGGTGAGGTTTGGGATGTCCAGGGCTAGGTTTTCCATCTCCTCCACCAGCTTCGCCTCCTCCTGCTCAACAGTTGTTAACTTCTGTTTGAGAATGCGGGCTTCCGCAAGAAGATTTTCTCGTGACAGATCTCTGGTGCCGGCGCAGTCGTCGTCGTCGCGACTCGAGACCGGGTTAGCAATTTGGCGACGAAGCAGGTTGGATCTCTCCCGGATGGCGCGGCTGTCCTTCTGCAAAATCTGCCATTGCGCGAAAGCCTCCTTGATGCGAGCAGGGCTCTTGCTCTGGGCTACATAGTTGCGGTCGAGGCAATTTTCTTCGTAGAGCTGGGGGTTTTCCCGGATGTGCCTGATGTCGATAATTGGTTTAGGGGCCGTGGATGGTCGCTTCACGTCCGCAAAGGAGCGACGTGCGAGGCGGCTCGGCCGCGGCAATGGTCGCAGCATTGGCCTCACCGCCGGAAAGAAACGGTGCATGAGATTATTGAAACTTCTCATCATCTCGATATTCAAGCTCTGGCGTCCTTTTGGGGGTATTCTTCGCCCGCTTCAGGTGAGTTGGCAGAGAAGCTGGGGCCAAGGTAAGGTGATGATGGGTGATGGGATGTTTCTTGGGATCGCTTACAGGGATATTTGGGCGGGGACAGGTGCAAGCTACATATCCCGCTTGATGCATACCCAGCCGGTAGTCGGATGCCGAGGAAGGCACAATGAAACGAGAAAAGGAATAACTCTACGTGGCATGGGAGGGGGATGGTGATCTCTTCAATGCCTATTCAAAACCGTTGGGTATAATTTCCGTCATGATGCATACAAACTCCTACTGCACACGCCTTCTAGACCGCTGACGCCTCATGTTTTGCTATTCACTAGGCAGCTCCCCAGGCTCCCAAAGTCCAACTGGACTGTCCCCCGCCACCTGCTCCTCGCATCAGACCGCCAGGTCCCAAGCTTTGCCGTTGCTGTACCTTGACATCGATCTCACTCGGCCGGGATGCACCGCCGGCCCCTTGTTGGAACCACAAATCACGGTCAACGTTGGCCATTGCAGCAACCTTGAGCTGACAGGCCAGGCTGGCACCGCCCCATGGGCCAAGCGACTCCAAAGATCGCAGTTGACCCTGGAAGATTGAGTAGTTGCCTTCTCGTTTCTTCAAAGTATCCTCGATGACGTCTGCTGCCGTGCGAGAGACTTCTTGTCCAGTCCCTGTCGAATCTCCAGTAATCCCTTCTGGCGATTTGATCTCTGTTGGACTGGTCGTGTTTTGTCGACTGACGCCCCTATTCAGTCGCGGGTTGCTTTTGTACTGCGTTGTTGCCCTGCCCTCGACAGCATCCCACCCACGAACGCGGATGATGTTTGAGAGCTCGTCAAATATCCTCCGACGTAGGCCAGTGATCTTCGAGCAACCGCCAATAAACACGATGCGCGACATACAGACAGCACGTGCGTCGATTGGTAGTCGCAAAAGATGCTGATAGATGAGATGGTGTACGGGTATTTCATTGTCGTCGAAGGTGCCACGAGAACACTGGGGCGCAAAGAAGGTGTTTTCACACGGTTCAGATAGTCGACGAAATGTAAGGGACAAAACCTCAGGTGGGCTGACGGAATGTACGGGGACATCGACATTCCCATCCAGCTGTTTGGGAGCGCTGGGCGATGCAGGCGCAGATTCATCTTGTTCCTCCACTGTAGGCAGGCCCAGTCCATGTTGCTGCTGTTCCGCGGCCACAGCGTCGCGTGTTTCTGCTTGCCTACACCATACCAAACGGCAGGCTACTTCTTCGCACTCTTCGAAGCTCACGGAATGTTGGCCCTGTTCTTGATCTCGTCGGATTCTCTTAGCTTGGTTAGGGGACGTCAATAAGGCATCCTGGATAAGGCCGTGGACCTGGTCTACCAGCATTTTGCCACCACGGATAGTCCGTGTTGTGCGAATTTCGCGGTATTCGTAGACGCTCGTGACAACAGTCTCAGCCCACCCTAGATCGACCACCAAGGCGGAGCGAGCGCCAGCTCCAACGGCAGACATCACAGCGGAAGACATTAGAGAAACTGTCGGTGCCTGAAATCGACTGAAAAGAACGTCCAGGACGGCAGAGAGCAGGGGGAGGGGCGTCGACGAGGATAGAACGAGGGAAGTCCGTCGAGGCCGCGAGTCGATAAGCAGATACCTGCGTAAAATGTTCAGTCAGTAAAGCGGGTAGAAGACAGCCGTCTAGTAATGAGGGAGGTATACTTAGTCAAAGCTTCTCGAATAGCCCGGTCGATCTTGTCCTCGACAAGGCCGAGATCCAGGGACCGCACATCGTGCTGCCAGAGTTCGTGGTCACCTCCCCAAGTGTAACCCCTTGGGCGTCGCCTCCAATCGTTCTTGTGGTCGGGATCCCAGGCGCGAAAGTCGCCCACACGTCGTTGCTGCTCGGGGCCGAATGAAAGGACGGTTTTCGGTGCTGGTTCCCCGGCAAAGCCTAGCTTAATGAAGCGAGCCCCAAGCTCAATTACGATATTGTCTTCTTCTGCTCGGAGGCTGGAAGGCGAGCCGAACGCGGACGATATCGCGCGGGACGGCGTATGAGGACTGAGAGGGGCACCGAGACCAGGACCGCCGGGTTCGGTCCTGATATTCGAGACGGATCGATGGGCGAGGCTTGGGCCCGAACCGGAAGACATGTTGTGGGCAGTGTGCGTATGGCGAGAAATTCAGGAGCAACCAGTTCAACTTAAGATCGTGGCTGGAGACGAGGTCAGGAATGATGTTATCTACCTACCTAGGTAGACTGGCCGTCTAGCTACTAGGAGGTGAACCGGGCCAGGTAGTTCCACTTTAGAAGCTAGTTCCCTCTCTAAGCTGATTCAGTAGCCTAACTGAAGCTTCGGTCTCTGGGCAGAACTGATTAAGAGAAAACTAGGTTGTATAAAACCAAAAACAGCGCAATAAAACATAGAAATACAACAGGATAACCTAATGGAATTATTTTTTTTTCTTCATTTTTTCTTAAAAGAAGGCCCCCTCCCTCCGCTATCTTACCTAGTAATTTAAGTATATTAGCTAACGACTCGCTTTATGTCTTACTACCGTCTAAGAAAATAAGGTTGGCTCTCTATGCTAAGTCCCCTCGCTTAGGTACTTAGGTACTTCATAGGCACTTACTTACGTGCTTACCTAGTAAACAGTCCTTTTATTGTCAACAACCAGGTAGCGTAGCCAGAGTAACCAGCTGACGCTCCGAATCGTGCCATCAAGGATGCGCGGTGTTAACGACGGCTTGGCTTCATTACTGGCTTGACTGCAGGAGCTGTTATGATGAACCGTAATGGTGAACCTTGGATACATCACCTCATCGACATCACACACCTCAACCTACATACGCCCAAAGGTCAATAATCAACGCCGGGCTTAAACTGAACCCACATCAACAATCGCAATCGCCGCATTCCCCAGTCGCTCTGATTGCCTCGATTCCCTGACTTTGTAAGAGAATTGAGAAACGAACTTCGACTTTGGCCCAGGCCTGCAATCGAGGAATCCCCCAGTCACAGACTGCCAATCAGTCGTAATGGGCATCAAGGGGTGGGTGAGACAGCGGCAAAATCACTAAACGTCCTCGACTACGGAAGGCACCACTAACGTTGTGATCGGCAGAATCTACCGTGAACTCGGCCCCGGCAAGAGGATTTCTCTTGCCAAGTTGGCAGCAGAAAAGCTTGAGGACTCGGGCCGACCGCTTCGCCTCGCTATTGATGTCGCCATCTGGCAGTTCCAGACACAGGCAGCGAAAGGTCTAGAGGATTTCCAGCAACCAAAAAAGTACTCAACTTGCTGACTATCTTGGTAGGCGGTACAAATCCTGCTCTTCGGACACTCTTCTATCGCTTGGCGCGGCTTCTTAGCCTCGCGATACATCCTATCTTCGTCTTCGATGGTCCCCACAAGCCAGTGTTCAAGCGCAACAAACGCTCAAGTAGAGGGGACGGTCTAGCGACAGCCACGGCGAAAAGGCTAATACGTCTTTTTGGCTTTCCCGTGCACGATGCTCCGGGTGAAGCTGAGGCCGAGTGCGCCTTGCTGCAACAGCAGGGAATAGTCGATGCCGTACTGAGCGAAGATGTTGACACCATTATGTTTGGCTGTACACGGACGTTGCGAAACTGGACTGCGGAGGGACCTCGCGGCCCCAAAACGCCGACTCACGTGAGCTTATACGACGTCGATGATCTCCTATCAGCCGAGACTGGATTGGATCGGGAGGGTATGGTGCTGGTCGCTTTGATGAGCGGCGGTGACTATATACCCGAAGGTGTTCCCGGCTGTGGTGTTAAGTTGGCCTGCGAGGTGGCGAAGGCTGGACTAGGACAGGAGCTGTGCCGACTTAAAGTCGACGACGAATCGGGATTTAACAGATGGAAGGCTCGCTTGAAGCATGAACTCCGTACCAACGAGAGCGGCTTCTTCCGAGTAAAACACAAAGCATTATCCATTCCGGATGAGTTTCCGAGTCGGCAGGTGTTACGATACTACACTCACCCGGTTGTGTCCAATATTGCCACTATCAACAATCTGAGGACGATCAACTGGAGCCGTGCCTTAGACATGGATGGGCTTCGGTACTTTGTCGAGGAGACATTTGACTGGGTCAACAAAAATGGTGCCATTAAGCTCATTCGTGTTCTGTCCCAAGGGTTACTGGTCCGAAAGCTGCTTGAGCAAAGCATGCTCGAGCTTCAACCGGAAGAACCTGGAGTGATGGGACCGGAAAATAGAACCTTGATCAAGCGGATATCTGGCAGGAGGGCTCATTACAGCACCGATGGAATTACCGAGCTGCGAGTGACTCACATTCCAGCCGACACCGTTGGCCTCGACATATCGAAGGAGTTGGACGAGTCCTCGTTGGTTGATCGCCGTGGGCTGGCGCTCAATAGTGACGACGACTTCGACACAGCTATCGAAGGCGATGCTGCAGCTGGCAGTAACAAGGCCAGGGTCAAAAACAGCTTCGACCCGACGTGTCCGGAAGCTATATGGATTCCTGAATCACTTCTTAAATTGAGCTTGCCGCTGATCGTGGAGGATTGGGAGGCCAAGGAACAGGCGAAGTCGGCGCCTCGCGCACCCGCAAGGGTCAACAAAAGGAAGACCACGATACCGTTGGCACAAGAGGCAGGGCCTCTTGATCAGTGGGTACAAATCACGAAGAGCGTGTCATCCGCAACAGTTGCGGGAGCAGCGACGAGGAACAGGAAAGGGCTGCATGCAGCGTGCGATACCAGCAGCCAAGCACCGCCAGCTTCCTTGACACCTGCAAATTTGAGCTCGGGTAGACTCTCATCATCTACCTCGCGACAACCGACCTCTACAGCAAGATCTGTCAACCGAAGTAAGCAATCCAGCTCCAAGGGGAAAGCGACTGCCGCAGAACCAACCGGGCACATGAACCCCTGGGCATACCCTGGCTCACAACATGTGCCTAGGATCACCAAGTCTCAGCCCTCAGAGCCGATTGTTCTCTCGCCTGGCCCCTTGCACTCGTCGTCTTCGTCTTCTCGTTCGCCGCTGAACCCATCGCCTCCCGGTGCCATCATTGACTTGACTGGCACCGATGACAGCTGGCTGGCAAAGACCCCTAAGCCAGCAACACGCTCGTCTGCCTCTCGCACTCAGCAAGCTGCTTCAGATTGCACCAGGGAGAAATCCCAAACGTTGCCTCGCACATTAACCGAGAATAAACCATCGATGAAGCAGACGCGCCTGGACTCATTCCTTGCAAGTTCCCCGCAATGCTCATCAGATAATGTGGCAACTTCGGCGTTGCGCGGTCGCCCTGGTCGGGCGGGCTCCAAGGAGCCCAGCCCGTCTGCCCCGACCGAAGTAAAATACATCGCGGACGTCAAGGCCGTTACTAGCTTGCTCGACACGGAGGACGCGCCAGCTTCTGCAGCACGGCAGTACGATGGCACTTCCATGGTACCAGAGGACGCCTCGAAAGGGTTCAAAAAGATGGTACCCCGGAAAAGTGCACTTGGGTTTTTCAAGATAGTGGAAGAGTACGACGAAGATCACAGGGCGCCCGAATGCTGTGACCGGACAGGGTGGCGGCAAAGTGGTGCCTCGATTATAGACCTCACTGGAGAGGACGACCTATGATACCCTGTCTCAAACAAACCCAACGAATTCACTGCAAACCATAATGATTGATTAACGAGAATAATTATTGCGAGGCATGCTAACCGAGCGCGGGCTTTTTCTCATGGTGTCTTGAAGCGGGACACTTGCTTTCCAAGGGGTATCCAAAGCCATATATAACCAACCATCCCTAGGTATCCGGAGTTTCAAATAAGTCGTTTCGTATGTCATCATTCAGAAGGCAGAAAGGCCCCCGAGTAGCGCCTGCATCCGCCAGACTGATATCCCGTCATGGGAAGTCCAAAGGAAGTTGGCTTAGTGCCCAACATGCCAAGGAAGGTCGCGGTCGCCCACTGCTATGCAGGTGAGGTATCCAAGACCATCGGCTGTCCGCCCGCTGCTGATATCAAGCTCAAGACCACTTCCCATCAGTGGCCTGACAATATCCCGGGCCATCATCTTGAGGTCATCCACACGCTTCTCGAATCGGCGTAGATTGTCACGGCTGTATAGCTCAGGAGTCAATTTCAGGAATCGCTTGCATTCGTCGTGGGCCAGATACGAGGACGAGGGAGCACCAAGTGTTCGATAGGCCCGGCCAACGGTAGCTAGAGGATGCACAGCGGCAGGTAGTGTTAGGTGCTGCGATTCCGCGCCGTGACCTTCTCGTGAGTTCACACGCCGCTCGGTCGTCGGAGTACTGGTGTTTTCCGCTAGCCACTGTCTGAATAGGCTGACAGCAAGCCAGTCGAGGTACGAAGTGCCCGGAGTGACACGCTCGCCTCTGGCGGTTGTCAGGCTGAGCCGGAACAAACGACCCTCGACACGGCTAACAATCTCTTCGAGCTCGTCGACCTTGTCCTCGATGATGTCGAGAACTACGTCGGGCAGCGCAGCTCTCAGACTTCGCTCTCCGACAGGCCACTGACCGACTACATGAATAAGAGCCTCCTGAAAAATGACCTTGCTTCGAGAAAGGTAGCCGAGACGGAGGTAGGATATAGGATACTTGGCAATCTGCTTCCAAAGTCTCGACTGGAACTGCAATAAATGGTGGTCCACCCTAGGACCAACGACGGCGAGCGCATCATACTGGTCCGCCAAGGTGAGGAGTGACTTGCATTGCACATAGGCATCAGCGATGTTGACGCCGTCCAAGACGGGGGGGTAGTTGTAGAATATGCGGAAGAGGTTGTCGTAGTCTCGTAGAAGGTCTTGATCAGCCTGAGAGAGATGCGGTGCCGTCGATGTTGAATTTGGGACCAAGCTCAAGTTGGCTACGGAGCGGAAGAAGCTATGATTTGAATGGGCGGACGAGGAATGCGAGTGACTCGAAGTCTTACTCCGCGTCACGGGTAGAGGTTGGTAATCATTGTTGGCGGCACCTGAGCCGAACAAGGAGCCGGAGCCGGAGCCTGCGCCGGCGGCGCCCTTGTGCCGATCCTCCTCCTTCTGCACCAGCATCGGTATGTCTCCGTCGCCGGTCCCAGGATCCAACTCGTAGCGCCATCGCTTTCGGGAACCGCTCGGCGCTGCCAAAGCTTGGTTGGAAGCAGTAGCGGAGGTAGAGTGAACGGAGGAGCTGTCGCTGATACGGGCGAGGTCACCTGACGCAGAGTCGGAGACCGGCTTAGACCATTCGTGGCTCGTGCTGGCCTCAAAAAAGCCAGAGCATCGGGTAAGGGTATGACGATGCAGGAGATAGCGGTTCTGGCGGCCACCAGCCTTCACCATGATCTCGACGTCGCCCGAGTTGCTGAAGACGGGAAACTCATTCTGGGGTATGCAAGTGGAGCCGCCGATATGGGATCTGTTGTACCGCTTCGTGCGCGAGAGGGAGGGACGCGAAACGACCGAGGAAGGGCCTCGCACGGTTAGGGAGGTCGAGGGGTCAGGCTGCGAGACCATGAAGGCGTGTCGAGACCGAAGCTGCGGTTGTGAGCGTGGCGACGGAAAGGCTCAGGGTGGCCTGTTCATGGAGAAAACGCGTCGCAACAGAGTGACGGTATTTCGAGAAGGGAGAGAAGGCTGGGGATTGTGAAGATGCAGCGGTGCGGCAACCAGGTGCCGGAGAGGTTGGGATCGGAATAGGGCGTCACGACAAATCTCGTGGTGATTCGGCACAGGCGCGGGGTGTTGAGCTGAACGATTGTCCAGACTCCAGGCCGAGATTGGCGCTAAGTCGGAGGTCAAAGCTGTTCAAAAAGGAACGAGGGTGAAGATAGATCCCTCGCAAGCCGGCCTGACGGTGTCGTGGTTTGTGACCATGTGAATACGCAGGCGCTAACACAAGCACTGCGAAGCCCCCGACGATAGCTGGAATATGCGTGAGGGTGAGGGACAGCGGGTTGCAACAAAATTGTTACAGCAAGCAACGAAGTAGGATGGGGGGAAGAGAGGGGAAGGAGGTCAAAGACTGAGCTAGTTGACGGATGACAGCTGAGGTGAGGTAATCAACAAGACCCAGCACCCAGCACCACTTGCAGAATCAGAACCAAGAACCCAAACCAAGTGCCAAAACAAGGCCTGAACGGACGGGGGTGGGATAGGACAGGCGGGAGGTGACGAATAACGAGAACTCCGCGACGAGGAGAGGAAAACATGGATGTGGCGGCCAAAGAAAGGGCAAGGAGCCTGTCGCAGGGTCAATCCGAACCCGGGAGAAACAAGAGGTTGGGTACGAGCGGGAAGAGCAGATTGCCTCGAATGTTTGGTTATCTTTTGGGATGATGCAGAGCGCGAGACTGGACGCGCATGATAGCGCGTGAGGCTACTTGGGTGAAAGCATGGAGGTAAAACCAGGCCATCTGTAGGCTACCTAGGTAGGCAGGCAGGCAAGCTGCTAGGTTACCTTGAACGACGAAGCTCTCAGGAGTCCCAGCAACGCATCGCAGCACCGATGCCTTGAATTAAAGGCATAGTGTGAGAGTAGGGCGATGGCGACAGAACGAGTGAAGGTGCATACTACCTATACCTAGATAGTCTGACCTTGCGCCAGGGCCTCGCAGCCTGTCGATTCTACACTACTTTCCCCTGCCCCAGATCCAAGGAAAAATGCAGGGTCGGTCATCGTGCATTGGCAAGGCAGACTCACTCGGCACACTCGTGCACCACTTCCCTCGTCTCGTCAGTTGTGTGTGACCTTGTTACGGCCCATGAGAGAGACTTTGGGTCGTGAGCACACGCCCGACCATACTTGCTATTTATCACCTACCCACCACCCGGTTTGCAACAAAAGAGGTACACTTCATCTGTCATCACGAACCCCCGAGTTGCCAACGCGAATACACTACTATTAAATTAAACTAACCATGAAAATCGGTTAATCTTAAGTATAAGTTATTGAATCCATAAAATGGTTTTTTAGACATTATATTAGATAGTTTGTTTTTGGACCTGGGGCGACGTTGAATCTAGTAGAGGGCGTACAGTGTGCCTCGTTTTTGTAAATCGGGTGGTACCTAGGGATCTTCACCAAGACTGCCCGCTGCAACAGCACAAATAGGTAGCTCGCCCTTTGCCGTCATCCGCAGGACTTTTGGGGCTTCTCGTCCTCCATTCCTTGACTTAAGCCGCCAGATGACAACTCACCGCTCCCACATTCTCCTCGAGGCTTTCGGACCTATGAAGAACTGCAAGCACAGACCTACCATCATTTCACACCAGTGCATCTATGAAGTTGGGTTCCATAAACGCTTCGCACCGTCCGTGATAAGTGAATTATTGGCAACGAGTCAATTGCCGTCCTTAGGTAGCAGAGATATGGCATCCGCCAGAGATACCTGGTAGCACGCAACTACAACAAACCGGACTGGCCAATACGTGCCAGTTCTCATAGATGTATGCATCCCTAAATAAGAAATCCTTTTCTGCCGATCGATCCTCTAGAGCCTTCCGTGATTGTGCCGACTTGCCTGCACTCAGTCCACCCAACTCGATCCCACCAAGCGAGCTCCATCCATAAAAAGACAAATGCGCCCCCAACTAAGCCTGCCGTTTTGTCGTGTAGGAAGTTCCAAACTAAGGAAATTGCTCGCAGCACACCGAACCAGCAATGCTCAAAACATGTCCATGTGACTGTCAGATTCTGCTGTGAGCACTCCGTTGAACGAATCGTTAGTCGCAGGCGAAGCCGAGGCGATGAGCGTCTCAAATCCGTCAAAAGAAGGCGGCGAGCACTTGAGGTTTCTCATCGCACCCTCCACTGTTTTGCTGACGAGACGGCCCTGTCTTAGGTCTTCGGAGAAGAGGAAGAAGCCTTCGCTGGCCTCGACGAGATAGGACTGAAGCCCCTTGCTTTCCAATCGGATTATGGCAGAGGACACAGGGAAGTGATTCTCAATGTAACGGGCCCAACCGCGAGCTGCGGCTTGGATGTGCTGGTCCTCACTGATGCGTCTCCATCCAATGCCCAGGTGTAGAGTGAATTGGTCGACGACGGGCTGGGCTGAGTTTTCGAGAGGAAGAGGCTCGGTCATGGGGATGACGGCTGGCTGGACTGCGACACCGAAGTTGGACGTGGGATTTTGCTCCAGGCGTTGAGACTTGTTGCTGCGGAGAGATGGTCGTTGTTGCTGCTCGTGCAAACGCGTAATGGCATCCTTTGCTTTACGAGCCTCGTCCTCTGCCGCTTTCTCTTCGACCCAGGTGCCTGACTGACTGCTAGCCTCGGCGACGTAGCCACCTTTCTTGATGAGCACCATACCCGGTCCGTACTCCCACTCGTCCTCAGAATCTTTAGGCGCAGCATGAGGTTCGGGTTCGTCGGTGACCAAATTGGGGGCAGCCTCATCACGAGAGCGCTTGCGACCAGCCACTCTCGGGTTCGAGGGCGCCGCAGACGGAGCACAACGTTGGAGGGAAACTGGGTGACTGTATGGCGCTGCTTGGGAAGCATATGGCTCCATGCCGAAGCTCGCTTGATGGGCGGGTTGAGGTTGAAGAGCCATGACGGGAGAGGCAAAAGAGAACGATCGGCCGAAGGACGACATTGCTAATGTGTTAAGACCTGTGTGAGGTAAGTTCAGACGCGTGTTTGAGGTGGCTCTTCTAAAAAAAAGAAATCAGAGTTAGTGGCCGGTAAACCGCAGGATGTCGAGGTGTGTCAACGTGGCCGGTTGGAGACACGGTGATATCGCGCAGAGAACGAGGCGGTGGCGATGCTGGCTTGTCGATAGAATCGTTTAACGCGGAAAGACAAGACGTGGTAAAGCCGACAAGGCTCTTGGAATGTATGTTCTTGTGAAAGGTAAACGATAGAGGATGGTAGCAACCTGAAATAATGAAGAATGACGGGTAGCAAGAGCAGGTTGATGAGGATTGTTCAGTGGATGGTGACCAGAAGCGACGGCTCAGCAAGGTAGCAGTTAAAAGTGACCAAGCTGGGAGGAACTGATAGCTGGAGCGGACATCAATTGAAGTGAGGCCGAGCCAGGTTGTGTAGGAAGGTGTTGTTAGGAGAGACGACGAGACCAGACGAGATAGAACACGAGGAAGGTGGATAGGATGGTTTGGCAAGAAGGAGGTCGCAGGCGAGTGAACGAAGACAGAGCTATCCTTTTGTATTTTGCAGCATGGCCAATCGAGAGAAGGAAAAACGCGAGGACAAGTGCAAGTCGGGCGAAGATTGGCTAGGACCGAACGAAAAAGGTTGCAGGATGAATGGGAAGACAAGGGAACGCCGCCTTGAAAGCCTTCTCACCCTAGTCCAGTAGTAGTGGCCCGAGTCGCGGCTCCCCGCTAGGAGGCGCCGATACATAGCTAAGTACTTACCTACCTAGGTAGATAGGTACTCACTCAACTACGATAGGCACTCTTGAGACGATTCCGTCCGGTACGTACCTCACCCTGGCTACTAGGTCGGTGTTACGCGATCCCGGTGTTGCGCGATCCCGGGGTGGGTGAGCCCGCCCCGCTTGTGCGCCTAGCAGGAGGGATCCTGGTGATTAAGGAAGTACTCTAATATAGATCAAAAGTACTTAGTATTTGTACTGGAATACAGCGAAAAGCTTCGTACCATTGATCGTACCGCAAGTTCACTTCATTCCCTTTGCGATAGTGCCTGTTGAATCTTAGTATACTAGCGAGTACTCGGTACACCATGCCTTCTCCTTGTGCTCGGGTTCAGGGCCCTCCATGTCGTCCCTCGTTTTGCCAAATCGGGCTGACGGGGGCTGGCGATGGCCGCAGCTGCACAGCTCAGGCGCCGTGTCGCTGGCGTCTCATTCGCGAGCTGGGTGGCCTTGATGCCTGGGGAACGAAGCCAAAAGTAGCTCTGGCATACCGTCCAAACATACATTTACAGCATGACCATAGCGAGCATGCTGCGATTCGCTGCCAGCCGGCAGCACGGCTTAAATATTCAGGGGTGCCTCGTTACTATGTTCCTAACCGCACAAGCAGACGACGATGCCGGGGGTTGCTAGTCACTTCGACGGCACGAACGGTTTCCCTTCTTTCATTCGTGCCGTTCAGCTTGTCCGTCCTTTAGTTGGGATTTATGAGTTCGGAGCTTGCTGTTACCTGTACGCGTACATCTCCACCTTCAAGATTAACTGGGCCCCAAGTGAATGCTGTCCACAGTGTCTCTTCCAAGTTCCTCCCATGCCTGGTCACTGCGGATACGCAGCCGACCCATCCGCGGGCTGCAGGTGATCGGCTCGGTAGCGAGCCTGCCAGCCAACCAGCCAACCTGCTTACCTGCCTACCTAACCAGGATACTAGCACGATAGGAGGTACAGAGTAATACCGCAGCATTACTCCTTTTACAGAGTATTTAATACATAGATGCCTCTAGGTATGTATCCGTACGAAGAGGCGATGCTCCGCACTTTGTGTGGACCCTTCTTGCCTGAAAGTGAGGTACCAACCCCAAGTAGGCACGTTGGCACGTTCAGTTGGTAGTATCAAAATAGATTGCCTCAGGCAGAAAGTTCTGGACGGTATCACACGTGATGGCAGAGCTTGACCGTGGAACTGCAGGCCTCTGGCCAGCCAACCACCGTTTCCCAGGCGATTCTTGTGACGAGAGCC
The DNA here is from genome assembly GCA_014235935.1 of Colletotrichum musicola. NCBI lineage: Eukaryota > Fungi > Ascomycota > Sordariomycetes > Glomerellales > Glomerellaceae > Colletotrichum > Colletotrichum musicola. The sequence goes on along the minus strand of WIGM01000236.1, from coordinate 9,828 downwards.
CTGTCGATACTCCGCATTTTCTCAGGCATTGTCACTGCGGCCGCATTGCCACCGAAGCGAAGTAGAATTCGCAGCTGGGCCTGCTACATCAGATGCAAGTCCGACCAAGAACCTCGGTCTTCTTTTCTTTTTCTAGAAAAGTCAAGAGTTCACCCTGTGTTCTTAGGGACGTATCCGTACCTGCCAACTCTTCCTGTCTTGCCTTCCGCAAATATAACTAAGAAGTGCCCTCGGGACTGCAACAATCTCTCCTTGCCCTAAGGCATTTTCCACAGGGGTTCTTTGATGTTACCGCTGGGTCATCTGCGAATGCTTCGTCTTCCCGTATCGTACAGAGCTAATTCATCAGTGTTCTCTATGCCGCCGTAGAGCCCTTGGACTCCTGGACTGTCCAACCCGGCTGGGGGTTCCAGACCCGCACGACGTCGTCGCTGAGTTGTTGCAGGAGGCCCCGCCCTTTGAGAAAGAAGCATGCCTTCTGGTGCCGTATAAAGTCCTCTAAGCTGGCTCTGATGCCGAGCTTCGGGTAGATTCATTGGCGTCTGAGGCTGGATCGTCGCAACAATCGAGTCATCGTACACGTTGAGTCTCTGCGTTGCCCGGATGACATCTCCCAACGCCGCTTCTCCCGCGGCATCGCCTTCGGTGCCGACAACTAGATGTTCTCCCTGACGGGCCCAATGCCTACGAGGAGCCCGGTTTGGCTCGCTCTGACCCTCGTCTAATACGTGTCGTACGTGATGCCGCTGCTGCAACATTTAGTCAGAGGTACTGGCATTGGAGTGTCCTGATTGTCTACGGACTTTACTTGACTGTCTCGTCAATATCAACGACGTCTGTGCTGCGGAGGCAAGCTGCAACGGCGACGCGAGTCTTGCGTGGGATTGAATAATGCCCAAATCGATCGAAACCTCGGTGCTGGGTGCTCGCTCTTTGGCAGCAATCTCATCGCCGACTTGGCTCTTCTCGTCATCACGTGGTTCGGCGCAGATGTCATTGACGATGGATACGTCGAAATCCACTGGTTCCGACGCTGTAACTATAGTGTTTTGTCTAGAGGGCCGTGTGCGGTCAAGAGAGTTGGTGGATGGATAATGAAATTGCTGACGTAGCCATCGCGGCGTTGAGGTTCGAATATCGCGATTTCCAGTGCGGTGCAGTTGGCGGTGACTAGTTGGTCGTTGCACACAATCATGCACCTCGGAAGGTGTCAGATGTATGACGGTAGGATGAAGGCGTAACATATTTCGGCTGGTTGGTTATGAGTGTTAAGAACCGGCGTTGCGTGGATCAGCAAGGAGTTTGTTCATCGAAAGCCACCTTCACCTATGCCGGTTTAGTGAGTGGTCGAATCAAACGCCGTGTATGCCATCTCAGACGATGCAGCGGGCAAACGAAGCTGTTTCTTCAATGTGCAGTCGGGCCCAACGTGTGCTAGTATGGATGGCATTTATGTGGCCACATGGTGTCTATATACTCGGAATTAGGTAGTTGGCACCTTCCTTTCGCCAAGTCGTGCATCGACCGTCGACCGTATTCATTATCGTCGGCGCTGCTTCTTCCCGTTCCCTTCCATGGAGCCACACAGCTACTAAAGAGCCTACCTTCCAGCTGACCTTCCAGCTGACGGACGGAAGATGGATACCTCAGTCGGACGGGGATCCTGCCAGCTCTGCATTGCGGCCAGGGGCGGGCTTTCCATCCGCTTTCAAAATCTAAATTTGAATACTTGCTCACCTGGATATATCTACCTACCTCGCGTTGTGTTAAAAAATATCAAGTAAATCTGTGAGAAAATAACCACTTGCCTGCAATGTGCTCTGAAAAATGAAAACTCTTCCCAATAGACTTCGGCCTCTACATCTAGATACCTTGCATTTCTCATGACCTGATTAATATTGACCGGAAGTGAGGTGTGCATGTTTATGGGCATGTCATTTTGCCTTATGTAAGGAGGCAGCAGCCCCCGCGCCTCTGGGGCACCTAGTGTCCGTGATCCTGATGAGTGGTCGGGTGGTCCTTCAAGGACCATACCTAGAAATAACTCTCAGGGCACCTACCTAACTACCTAGGCACCTACCTAAATACCTAGGCACCTACCTAACTACCTAGGCACCTACCTAATATTGGACCTGCCTTCACTTGCCCCAGGTACTTGCTAGCGCATCTCTAGGTATTATTATCAGGTCTGTACAAAGGGACCCTTCTGACCCTACCTACCTAGGTACCTGCCCGACACGACCGAACCGCAATCCAGACCCGAATCAGATGTGTGGTCTTCAATTGTGGTGACCTCCGACCTCTCTTCTCCTACCGTTTTTATCGTGCTGCGCCGCGTCTTACTACCTACCTACTTACCTTACCTGACCTTACCTCACGCATCACTTCCCGACATCATTCTCCGACCTGTCCCATCTTTTGCCCCTCGTCCCTTACCATCGTCATCCTCCTCGTACCCTCCTCACTTTTTTCCCGCCGTTCCTCCCTCTCCGCCGCCTGCCCACACGTACGAACCATGAATGGGGACCTCAGTCTATCGAGGGCCCTCGGCGGATTACGGATAGCCAATCCAGACGACACCTCTCCGAACAATCAGCCAGACGCCGATGCACCGCCTTCGACCGAGCACCAATCCAACGTTCATTCAGCATCTGCGGACGACCAGACTCCTCAGCAACCTGCAAGTTCCCATACCTCAACGCCGAACTCAGACAGCCGTCTGTCTCCCGCATCCCATAGCCAACCCCAAGAACCCCTGGGTTTCGTTCACGATGCCTTATCCGGCCACAGCGAGACGCAACGAACAAGCCCTAGCGCTGCCCTGCGAGCCGACGTCTATCGCCAACCCACTTCAACATTTACTGAATCCGAAGGGGCTCCAGGCAGCCGCTCGTCGACATCCCCTGTCGCCCGCCCGACTTCCGGCATGTACGGCCACCCGCCCGTAGCACCTGAAGATAGTCGAGCGCCGTCACATCAAATAATGTCGCAGAACGGACGATCACGGTCTTCCATGTACGACTTGCTCACCAGGCAGGACTCCGCCAATGGGTCCGGCTTTCCAGGCTCAATACCGACGAGAGAGCCCAGTTACCGGGCGAATCCCGCCCGCCAATCCCAGATACTCGCCGGTTCCGGACCGCTACCGCCGCGGAGGAGCTCCAAAGGCATGGGAGGTGGCTATGCCACCACATCTGCTGTACCTGCGGGCTCACGAGATCCTTACGGACCCGAGATGCCGTTGCCCACCAGCAGTGAGGAGTGGAAGGATCGAGGTGCCGCCGTTGGTGTGAGGCGGGAAACGGACGCAAACGGGAAGACTGTCATTCGACATGTCAAGAAAGGAGTTAGGGACTTCAGTTTTGGCCCAGTGCTCGGCGAAGGCTCTTACAGCACGGTCTTTTTAGCCACTGATCGACAGACGCTCAAGGAGTACGCCATCAAAGTCCTGGAGAAGAAACACATCATCAAGGAGAAGAAGATAAAATACGTCAACATCGAGAAGAACACCTTGAACCGCCTCACCGAACATCCGGGTATTGTACGTCTCTATTACACATTTCAGGACGAGGGTTCACTCTACTACGTTCTTGACCTCTGCAACGGAGGCGAGTTGCTAGGTGTTCTCAAGAAAACGGGAACTTTCGACGTGGAGTGCACACGCTTCTACGGCGCTCAAATCTTGGACGCAATAGAGTACATGCATTCAAGGGGGGTCATCCACCGAGATCTCAAGCCTGAAAACGTCCTTTTGGATGATCACATGCACGTCAAGATCACAGACTTTGGCACCGCAAAACTACTGAAAGACCCCAGAGATGCGCACAATCCTGGCGAAGGGTCGAAGGGTCTTCCGGAGAGCAGCCGTGGCGACAATGAAGACGACAACAGGGCGGCCTCGTTTGTGGGAACTGCCGAGTATGTCAGCCCAGAGCTTCTGACGAGTAAGAATGCTTGCAAGGCAAGCGACCTCTGGGCCTTTGGTTGCATAATTTACCAGCTCCTGGTCGGACGGCCACCGTTTAAAGCAGCGACGGAATATCTCACTTTCCAGAAGATCGTCAACCTTGAGTACGACTTTCCGTCTGGATTCCCGCCAACAGCTCGGGATTTGGTTGAGAGATGTTTGGTTTTGGACCCAGCACGACGTCTGACCGTCGAACACATCAAGAACCACGAATTCTTCGACGGCCAGCAGTTTGGCAAGGCACTATGGAGAACCAAGGCTCCGCGCCTCAGACCTTATAACCCCGCACCGCAGGAACCGACTCTCATTCAACTTAATGGCGTGGCCACCAGTCCAAACCCTGTTGGGACCCCTCGAGGCGCACAAGCACAAACACCCGCAGTGAATGGCAACACGCGGCCAGCGAGGATTATTACAGAACTACCACCTCCCACACAGTTGGATATCGAGTGGTCTCCGGTTTTAACGCGAAACAATGAGAGAATCCTCAAATTGGGCGACTTGATGGTTGTGTCGAGTCCGTTGCCCAGCGGCCATGGAAAAGGTGGTGAGCATGGCGATGGACACAAAAAGCTGTCCCGATTTTTCGGTGGCAGTACAACAAAGAAGAGGCAACGGTTGGTCATGGTGACCTCGAGCGGTCGGATACTACTGGCACCTGCCGGCGGAGATGAAAAACGCGCCAAACAGGAAATCTCTCTACTATCGCCCGACTGCTCATGGAGGACTCAACTCGATGTCAAGGGGCAAACCGTTTGGTGTGTCGATGCGGTAAGTATTCTGGACAAGAAGTCTCGCCGCATATCTAAGATCCGACAGGGCGGAGTCCACTACACGTTCGAGGAGCCCAAAGGCAGCAATGCTTCATCCGAGAATGGATCGGCAGCCAATGACTGGATAGAGTCCTTGGAGAGAGCTAAGGAGTTGGCCATGTCACAAAGCTTGGTTGGCTCCTACGTGGGCGACAACGGCTTTGCAGATATGTCATCCGCCGTCTCCAGTCCGGCAAGTACGTTGGGCGGACGGGGTGCTTATCCGGACAACTTCAGTGTAAGCGACCGGTCTGGCCGAAACCACCTCAGCAAAAGCCAGGCTAGCTTGGAGGAGTCGTCATCGTCGAGCAAGCGCAACCGTTTCAGCAAAAGGCAGTCCAAAAATGGACTTGGGGCGCAGTTTTGATTTTCGTGACGATATCTTCCCTCGACGGTCAGACGATGTGACCAAGGCAAGAGTGCCAGACGGGAGTCCTCGGTGGATTCCCGAATGAAGAGCAGTTGAGCGACTGTTCACGAGAAGTTTGTAATGCGATGGAATTCAGGTTGGATGTAAGCATTCGGCAGCGTGGCGTCTCGTCGTGCACTCTTTTAATAACTTGAACCCCTGCACGAGGGGTTCAAGTTATCGTTACTACTGCTATTATGGGTCAGGCGGAGGCATTCATGAACCTGGGCGGTCCTTGCTGCCGTTACTTCCACTATATAGAGAACTACGAGTAGGAGTTTCTAAGGATAATAGGAAGTCTTGAGAGAACACAATCTCTAAACCATGCTCTCAACTCGTGATACCTTGTATAGAGGGTCTCATCAGTACCGATCTACAGGTACGTAAGTATTTTCCTGGAGGCAGCTAGGCAGTCAGCAATACTACCTGTTCATGCTGTATTACTACCAAGGCCTGGGTAGGTTACCTCAGTACCTTACCTGGGCAGACGGGACAACTGACTCCTCGGGCCACAGTACATACCGCTTCCACGTGACTGTGGCTAGCGACCCCCTATACCTATACCTAAGGCCTGAAAGATCTTCGGGGCGGGCTGCGTTGAGATCCGATAGGTACCAGGTAGTATTTTGAGGCTCAGGTGAGCCCGATAGGTACTACTGAGGCAACAGTTGGCAGGTAAGCCAAGTAATAGCATCTCTCTTGTCTCTACATACGGTAGGTATTAGTAGGCAAGTACGCGGTAAGAACGAAGAAACAGTGGTTGTGACAAGATACCCACTCACACGGCAAGTTCAACCAATCATATGGAAGGAAGCCCGGCCGACGAGGACCACTGCCTTCCGCCAGCACCTGCACATGCGAACTGCGCCGCCCGTTTACATTGACACACGCGCAGGAACGCGACGATTGTACCGGCTGAAAACTGTGTCGTCAACATCGTCCCTTTTCAATTGCAACATTGGGCAGGCTCGATTTTGCGCTTGCGACTCTCCCAGATCCACTACCAAAATGCAGCCTCAATATCGTCAATACGCCGCCCATGCTGGCGCACCGCAAGTTCCCCAGCGGGCTCCACATGCCCCAACTCAACGGAGAGGCGGCATCGGTATGCCCGTCCCTTCCATTTCTATGTCTAAACTCGCCCGTTCGCCTTTTTTGACGTGTCGCGTCCTGCTCTGCGCAATCCCCACCAGCGCTCGACTCGACTACGACACAGGTAGACAATATCGGCTGACGTGCAGTCTCAAGGACCCATTATGCCTCCAGGCTACCACCCTCAAGCAACCCTGAACCAGGCAGCTATGGCTCAGCACCATCCTCCCGGCCAGCCCCTCACCAGCGAGCTGGCCAAGCGACGAAGCCGGAAGCCGACTGATAAGACGCTGCCAGACGGCGTCGAAGACTGTATCGCGGATGCCGAAGTTGCCCAGAGATACAAGGAACTGCGCGACTTCGAACGCCGTTTGGATGCAACTATGACACGCAAACGCCTGGACATTGTCGAGGCAGTCGGTCGTACTGCAAAGGTCGGTATTCCTCTGTGCCCCCCATCATGCGCATTTTATCGACTAAGCCTTTCGTACCAAACAGCGATACAAAACCCTGCGCATCTGGATTAGCAATACGGTTGAAGATCAGGCGTGGCAGGGCAACGGTCTTAGCGTTGATAGTTTCGACTTTACCCCTAGTGCAGAGCCTTCTTACCGTGTCAAAATCGAGGGCCGCATGCTTGACGACGGCCAGGATGAGCTATCGGAGGAAATCAAGCAGAACGAGGACCGGATGGACGAGGATGGCGCCCCAGGGTCGAGGCGACCCAGCTCTGCCCCAGCGGCCCAGAAACACCGATTCTCACACTTTTTCAAGGCCCTGAACATCGATTTCGACCGCAGTCGATCACGGGCGGCGTCGGACCAGACCGTAGAGTGGAAGAAACAGCCATCGCAAAATATGACCGCTGGAGCAGACTTTGACGAGTTTACCTTCAAGCGCAGCGGCGACGAGAACATGAACATCACAATCAACTTGCATCGCCAAGAGGACCCGGAGCGATATTTGTTGAGCCCGGAGCTGGCCGACATTGTGGATATGACGGCCGCCTCTAGGCAAGATGCTGTTCGGGCGGTGTGGGAGTATATCAAGATGATGGGTCTGCAAGAAGATGAGGAGAAACGCAACTTCCGCTGCGACGAGCTTTTGAGAAAGGTACACTGCACGTCCCGTGAATCGTGTGGTCGCTGCTAATCGCATGCTCTCAGATTGTGAATGGCAATGAAGTCGGCATGATCCCCAGCCTGAACGACTACATCCAGCCTCACCTCCGGCCGCTTCCTCCTGTCAGCCTACCGTACACTGTCCGGGTGGACGAGGAATTCCACAAGGACCCTCAACCAACTGTTTACGATGTCCGTGTCGCTGTCGATGAACCCTTGCGCTCGAAGCTGGTGCCTTTCGTGACAAATCCGGCATACGCAAGCGCGCTGAAGGAGGTTGCCTCCATGGACGAGCACTTGGCAACTTTGGTATCGGCGATTGCAAGCTCCAAGGCGAAGCATTCGTTCTTCACGTCGATGAGCCAGGATCCAGCCAACTTCGTGAGAAACTGGATAAGTTCTCAGAAACGTGATCTTGAAGTCATTATGGGCGAAGCGACCAGAGGCGGCGGCGAAGACGCCACTGGTGACGACTGGCGGCGCGGTGGATCGGGGAGCGTTTGGTCGACGTCAAACGCGCGAGAGAGCGTCAGTGTTATGTTGGCTAAGCAACAGGTGCAGACTTCTCGCTAGCCATCATGATTGATATCCTCGGCGGTGCTCATGTGTAGTATTTTTACGATTTGGAGGCCTTCTCCCATGCGGTTTGGAAGGAAAAGAGGGGGCGTCATCGGTTAGGTTAGCCTTCAAGGCTTATTTAAGGTAGTAATGTAGACGATTATTTCACACCCCAAGCTGAATATCCCACCTCCCACAAGCAGCAGTAACGGCGACGGATGACAACAATGGACAATAATGACAATAACGGAAAATACTGACAATGACGGAAAATACTGACAATGACGGACAACAGCAAGAGAAATAGATAATAGTAGTAATAGTAAATAGTACTAACGTGGTTCATCAGTCAGCGACGAATATCAGTTAGCGACGAATTTTCTCCCAGACACGGTCGGCATCCAACCACTTAAACCTTTGACGCGTAACAATTCCACAACCATCATACCAGTTTATACACAAGAAGACAAAATCATTCTTGCGATTAAGGTGATTCGATCGGCACGCGCTGCAGGCTAGAAATTAAGTGTATTATGTGCTGTAACGACCTACGGTATCCCTAAATGTTCCGTTCGATATAGAATGAACGACCGACTCCAATACGAACGTACTTAACCCGAACGACGTAAACTCGATTCGATCGAGGAGAAAGTTGTTCGAATATACGTCGACACACATTCAGGGGTCAATCGTGATGTGTATTGTGCTTGTCCTTGCCCAAGGCCTGTCCGTGTCCCTTACGCGCCTCCTTCTGGCGTGTTCCCTGTGACTAAGCGCCTCTAGTGCGGCCCTCAAGCGCACCTAGCGCGGTCCTCGGCCAAACGTTTCTCCTAGCGCCTTCCTGGCATCCTAGGCGCTCTACGTATGCATCGCTTCCAGCACCCTTAGCCTACCACCCTTTTTGACATAAATAGTAATGGGCTGGAACAGCCAGAGGTGACAAGAAATGCTCAATTTAAGAGTGTGGAATAAAAGGCCCGAAGTTCAAACTTCGAGATTATGGGAGTAGATATAGACCAGTGACACAGGACTGGTGCAAAGTGAACGGGACTCTTCAAAAATTGGGATACGGGTCGGTACCCAGCCCGTATACAACTACACCTCTTCTTGACAACGGACAATCAACACTGCTGCCTTTCGCGGGGCATTGGGTAGGTGGATGTCATTAATGAACAGCCGCCTGTGAGCAGGTGGCGCCAGGGGTTGCATAGACGGGAAGAGGCATGGAGTCATGCATTGGCTGAACAGGGTTCGAGGACACTCAGCTGGATGAATATTATTTCTTAATGGCTGGCACCTCCACGGGCCAGACGCCAAAGTACCTAATGATAACACAAGCGTAGTAAAAGAGCCCTATTGAACGATGCCACTTGCTTCACATTCAATGTCTTGCCTGCCTAAGGAATTCTCATCCTCCTCCTTGAACGCCGGGCGCAAATGCATGCTCCATGACCACGAATTTTGCTGCTTTAGACCTCCGTGATTCCACTTGAATCAGATACGGGCCCTGTCGCTTGGCGCATCCAACATCATTAGCGTCTCTCAGAGTCTGCAATCAGCTGCCTCCAGGCACACCATGCCTCTGAGGCGCCACTGGGTTTGGTGGCATATTCCTAATCTGCTTGATCAAGAATTCCCTTTCGTCAATGAATTGTTCATCATCAGTCCTGTCCTCCAGAAAATGGGACAAGAAGGTGAGTAACTTCTCCCGGTTCATGAGCAGGATCTTTTGAACAGCAATAGACTTGTGTGGGTTGGCAACGAAGACCTTAAAAACGTGGAAGCCCTCATACTGGACCATCTTGCGGTCGTCTCGCAGGAGATTCATGCAGATCTTAAGATGCTCTCCCCGATCGACGTAAGCAGTCA
>WIGM01000235.1:0-57343 GCA_014235935.1 Colletotrichum musicola | reverse complement strand
GCCGGGAAGTAGATGTAGCTACTCATGGTGGAGAACATGGCACCGAAAGAGGCGACATAGCTGATCCATTTCTTCTCGCGGGTCGTAAAAATCGAGTACGGCTCTTCGGATGGCGTCTCGATGACTGTGGCTTTCTCTTCGCGTCCGTCGGTGACCTGTGCCGCCGGTCGGCTTGACAAGTTGGGTGAAGTCATGATTGCAATCTGTTGTTGCTGTCGGGCGTAGGGTCCAAGCAAATTCGAGGGTTTGAGTTACATGTGTAGCACCATTCTAGTAGCCGCTATTGAGACACGCGGGAAAGCTGTTGTGTTGCGCTCAGGTCAATATTTGGCGCGCAAGAAGCCCCGCAGTGCGGTGATGAAAGGAAGTTGTTCAATGAGGAGATGATGGGTGAGCGCCAAGTACTGTGCTGTCACCTGACAGTGAGCCTATCAAAACATCGGCAGGGGGACAGGAATATCTTAGCCTGATGGCGAGAGTCGCCTATGAGAGTCTGGAATATCTTCAGCAGACCAGTATGTTATAATCAAGAGTTGCTTTCAAGGTTGAAACAATAATCTAAATGCGATATACCCTAAAATGACACTTGATAATGCGATAGTTCCAATTCACGCTTGGTGTATGTGTGCTCGTCAAAGGATATTCCTACGCCTTCGCTCCCCTCACTCATAACAGGACTTTATCCTCAAACTCCAAGAACCCGTGAAACACGAATAACTGCTCCCCTCTCCCAAATGCCACCGCTCTTTTTGAAACCACTTTAATTACAAAATCAGTTCCGGTACGCCATGTAAGGGGAATGAAAAAATGGCGAGTGAAGTGTGTCGTCTCGCTCAGGTGTTTGAGGTTGATCGAGCAAATCCATCCGCTTGTATCAAGGAAGAAGAGACTGGATCGCAGACAACCGATAACAGAATGGATGGACGGGGACGTTTTGCACAACGTTTGACTTGGAATGGCCTCTGCTGACGTCGTGACCCTAGATGCTTCAACTGCCAGGATGCTGCTGACGCGCTCTGCTGAACGAGCGAGACCTCGGACGACGTAGGCAGAACCGGTGCTGCTGACCCACGGGTACTTTTCTGTCGAAGGCGGCGACTGGGCAACGGCAACCGGAGAAGAAGTTCGAATGGTTTTAGAGACTCTGGTAAGTGTACGCCATTCGTAAATATGAAGATCGTGCTCTCGGCAGGCGACCAAATGAGAAGAGTTCAAGGGGTACTGAATCCACCAGGCTCCTTCAAGGCCCTTCTCTTCTCCAATGATGGTTCCGTCGAGCCCAATAACCTTCGTACTGAACGTTGTACGAACGAGTACCGATTCGGCGTTCGGGTTTAAGATGGCTTGGAGAGCACCCCCTGAATCTCTGCGGTCGAATAAACAAGTGGTCTGCGCCCCGGAGCCCTTGCCCATGGATCTTATTCTCGTGACAATATGACGTCCAGTTGTATCGACACTTAGAAGCGTGCTCTTCCCGGCGTTCCATCCCAAAGATTGTATCTCAGTGAACGCATCGTGAATCCGGAGTTTCTCCAAGATATTGCCGGTACTCAGCTCACTTATATCGATCGTGCCATCTTGGCGTCCCACAAGCAGAAACTTATCCTCAACTGGCTCGAGAGCGGTGATGGCCTCCCCCCATTGGAAAACATGCGCATGGGGTGCTGTGGCTTCGGGGAGGATAATCTCCTCGCTGAAGGGTTCGGAAGAACTGTCATCCAATCCTTCTTTAGGGACCAAGACGAAGGGCTCCCAGACGTTGCAACTCTGGCCCCGGATGTCGAAGAAACGCGCATTATCGGCCGAGAAGGTAAGCCCGTGAATTCTCAACTGATCATCAGGCCTCCCAATTTGATATATCGGCTGCAAAGTCTCGAAGAGAAACAGGTAAATGGCCCCGTCCTCGGCCGCACCTCCCAAGACTCTGCCATCCGAAGTCGTGGCTAGGACAGAGAGCGATATTGGCAGGTGGTGCGTGTTCGTCTGTTCTTGCGTCCATGGGTTGCACGTTATGACGTCGCCATCTTTGTACGAAATGGCAAGTAATTCGAGCTCCGCAATCGGGTTGAAAACCATGTCCAGGGTTTGCGGACTGGCGTAGACACGCTCGAAACCTTCCTTTTCAAAATCGCCGAGCTTCTCGGTTTCGGTCAAATCCCAGAGGGACACCGATGCATTCCGATAAGCTAGCGCTGCAAGCTTGTGATCTGGGTCAAGCCGTATTTGTACTGATGGTGTCCATGAAGCCTGTTGCTTTCCACTTTCATCGGATGAGTCTGAGTCCGACGGCGCGTGGAGGAGGACCGGTTCAGCTTTGCGGCCATCCGTGACGCTGTAGGAGACAATGGCGCTGTTCTGAGGATCGGTGAGCACGATGTGCTGCTCTTTTGGGTCGAAGATCATTGACCCTGGCGTAAAGTCGATATTCTGTGACCATAAACACGGCATTTCGGGTGTTTGTGATCCTCGCGTCTCCCAGAGCTGCAACTTTCGAGCGCTGCAGGACGCAAGCAGTGAAGACGCTTGGTTGAATTCCAGCAAGCGGACTCTCCTCCCATGCATCAAAGTCGCGGCGGAATGAAAGGTTTCAAATCCAGCAAGGTGAGAGACTCTGATTTCTCCATTGGAGAGGCCGATAGCAAGGAGGCGGCTGCAGCAGGCAACCGCGCAGGCCTCTTCCGGGAACAAGTACCCGGTCAGTCTGTCGCTCCAATCCTCCTCCATGGGACCAGCGATCCTAAGGCGCTTGCTGGGCTTGGCAAAGAGTCGCCCAATCATCGACTGCGGCGGACAGAAGTGTGGGATCAGGAAATGAATCGAAGACGGGGCGGCGAGAAGGACAGAATGAAACGCGGCGAGGATGTGATAAATGTCGTTCGCCCATGTCGCAACTGTCTGCGATTCGACGCTGACGGGAGACTGGTACTTGGCTCGACGACCCAAGTACGTCTTCAGTCTTTGTGCGGTGACCTGCAGGGGGCCGAGGCTCCCTGCTGCAGCTCTTCGTTCGATCCACGTCAGGATGTTGGACCTGAGGAACTTGTTGAGGAGGACCGGAAGAGTGTCGTTGGCCGAAGAGCCATGAATGAGATGATACGAAAAGTTAAGAGACGCGTAGTCGCATAGTAGCGACAGAGCGCCGCTTCTCGCGGTGGCCCCTCCTCGACGCGTCCTGGGCGGTGCAAAGTCAGCGCCGCAAAGGAGCGTGAGGCAAATCTCGGCAATTTTCGAGTGCGCCGCCACGCGATCGATCCAAAAGCCCTCCTCTCGAGGTTGGCTCAAAAACACCGTCGTCGTCTGATGGGCAATGCGGATGTGCGACTGGCTATCGACGACAACGAGGTGTCCAGTCATGGTCTCAAGCTCCCTCCCACTCGCTGTCAGGGTCTTTCCGACGTCGAGCTTCACGGCCTCGGCAAGCTCTCTGGTGTGAAGCGGCCTGGGTGAGCATATGGCCCATTTTAATACACACTTCGCGAGGTCGGAACTTGGTGACTCGGATATAAACACGAGGATCCTGGAATAGAGCTCGTCCATCTCTGGCGGAATCTGGCGGAGAATGTCCTGTTTGTCCTCGACACTGTACGCGTTCTCCAAGTTGGATATCGTGAGAGATGCCCAGAGAAAGCTGCCATTCGACTTCGCAAGGACATCGGCAACAAGGTCTTGCATCTCCTGGTATGGTTCGTCGCTTGTCTGAAGACACCTCGCCTTCAGGAAAAGCTCAATGTCCTTCAAAGAGCCCTCTTCGCCGGTGACGATCTCCGCAAACTCGGTTCTTTCCAGTGTAAGATTTCGCCCGACCTGCCCACCGGGCCGGCTCGTCAAGAGGATCCGCGCGGGAAACCGATGGTCAATGTTGGACAACATCGACACCAAGACTTGTAGCCCCTTGGAAGAGCATTCGTCGATCGCGTCTACCACCCAGAACTGGGGCCTGGTATGCTCCACCTTGAAGATGCGCTCCACGAAGAGGCTGGTCCAGAGCATGTGGTGATCATCATGCTTGATGGTTATGTCGTCCTCTGCCATCGATACGAGGGCGCGGCGCACCTCGAAGTTGGAATCGGCCATTTGAAAAGCGATAGACCGAAGAAATACAGCGACAGTGGAAGGAGTTTTGTCCTCGTGCCTGAAAAAGTAAAAGCTGCAGTCGAGGTTGCATGATTGCAGATATTGGATGACATGGCCAGCCGCAACAGTTTTCCCTGTCCCTGGGCGGCCGTTCAACCACAAAATCCTTGGCACATGTTCTTTCGGAGGATCTGAAAGCGGGCTCGGTCCCTCCCAGGGTTCCATTGAACCGTCAACCCACTCGTGGTCCGCTGGGTTGTCAACCCATTCTTGGAAGGTGTTGTGTTCCGTCAGCCATCGACAGGACCCATAATGCTGCTTCTCTTTTGCAGCCAGAAGTATCGCATCGGGTCGTTGGTCAATGCGAAGAAGCGCTGCAACTTTCTTCATTTGCGATCTGTGTTCGTCTCGCCGTTGGAATAGAACTAGCCATAAGTTAGCTTCTGCGGATACATACACTTCGTGCCTGAGTTCACCATTGGGAAACTTACTGTCGGCCTCCATTTCTTCGATAGTAGTCAGAAATGCTCGTTGTAGGATCAAGTAGTTGGGATTGACTGGACTGTCAAACTTGCAAATTTGTCGGTGGTCAGCCTCAATATACTGAACGTGTTCTTTGGGCATTCCTGCAGGGATAGGGGCATCATGTTAGATTCATGCTCTGAACAGTATGAACAAAGACGACAAAAGAAGCGCAGGATGGACCACTAACCTAGGATTGCGGATTTCTTTTCCACAACCAAGGAAGAGGTGGGGCCGAAGCCCATTGGCAAACTCTCAGAAAAAGACCATATATTAATGTTTCCGCAAACATGTCTGAATTCGTCGTTGATTTGCTGTAGCTATGTGAGACTCTTTGTTCCTCGCTCGTATCAGTTGACTCACATCCAATGTTCCGCTCCCCGGCAGCAAATCGTCAAGAAATGCCTTTGGTCCGTAGCCAGCCGACTGACGAACCAGCTTGGCTAAGCTTGCTGAATCGGCTCCTCGATGGGGTGTACCCAAGAAGTACATAGTATGAATCCTTTTCCCGATGGCTTCGTAGGTCGGGTCGCGTGTGGCCAAGAGATATGCCTATAGACAGTCAGCTTTGTTAGTGTTCTCAATCAATGCGTTTCCTAAAACATGCCTTCTTAGCCACCAGGCCACCCATACTGTGTGCCACGAAAACGATGGGTGTCTGTGCTTTTATTAGAGAAGACCGACAGAGAAGAGCATGAAAAGCAGTTTACATCGCCATTCTTGCGAAGGCAAGGGGAGTTGTAAAGATCCGCAAGCAGAGCTTGTCCAAAGTCGTGGACAGTCAACCGACTTTCTTTCCTTGTAGTCCAGTCCGAGTTGTATCCATAACTATGTATGCGGACATGCCTGAAACCGACCTCGTTCGGCAGCCAGTCTTTGGGCCAGAACATGCCGGCCTCTGCCGAATGGCTCCATGTTTTCCTCGATCCCCCGCCCAGCCCGTGTATCTGCGCGAGCCGATGTCAGTCTCGCATCTGATGAACCCCTCGGTATTCTCGGCTTTGCATACGAAGACGAAATCGACAGCTGGCTCTGAAGGCTCGTGCAATAGGTTCAAGCCAAGGGCCCCCTTGATGTCGGCAGCAGAAGGCGACTGGACGCTGCTGTTTGATCTCGACGATCGGGAGGAACGGATGCTCAATTTGCGGAGTCGGTTCTGTAGCAAGCCGAGAGATGGCGCGCGGGCTCGAGAGAGATCGGTATGCGGCGTGGTGGGGAGCGGGGGTGACCCGGCCGTAAGACCAGCCAGCTGGAATTTGAAATGACCGTTAGCTTATGGTTTAGCGGGGAAAGACTGGGTTTACAAACGGTCCCGACGGACCGGTGCGAACTCACAAACGACGGAGATCCGCTGTCCACAGACATGGCGGTGATGCCTCTGGCGCTCAAGGAAGAGCTGTCGCGTTGATAGGAAGGCTGCCTGATCGGAAATGGGATAGAAACGAAGTACAAACCCAACATTCCTTAGGTTCCTTCCCCCACGTGATAAGGCTCGGCATACGCCCATCCGTCAAGTCTGCAGACAAGCTAACAGTCCAGACTCTCTAATGCTCCCAAGGGTACTGGGTATCGAAAGCCACTCAGCAGGCAGAGCAAGAATACTCATTACCCGGACCAATCAACTCCTGATTTGCTTCACATTGCCACACTTATTCATGCCGCTAGCACAAGTTGGCACAACCGTCGGGCACAGCATGCGCACTCTCGGGTAGGTTGTCATGGGACACTGCCGTTGGGATCTCATTTTGTCGTGTGGCCAAGCGCTCTCACAGCGGCAAACAGGGGGATGATTGGATATCACCAGCATCTTGGACTAATGCTACCCCGCAGTGGTGATCAACATAGCCGCCACGGCGCCAATGTCACCACCGTAGTTGGGGGTGTTATATGAGGCTGCGCGCCCGACTTGAGAAGATTCCCGACTTTTTCCTGGTCTCTCATTTGATTTGAAAACCCGTAAAGCGTCCATTGCTAGACTGAGTCGACCTTTGCCGAAGCTTTGCAACCAGGATATCACTTAGCGACTCTCACGATGGAGAAGCGACAGCCGAAGCAAGCCGATCCAATAGGAGAAAATGTTGAGCTGGACAAGGCTGTCCTGGGCAGTATGATATTTGCCTCCTGACCTCTCAGTTCTCCTGGAGCGTAGGCGCCTGATCTGACACGCAATCGCCATAACAGAGCTTCCACCCGATTGCAAGGTGCTCTCAGTGGCCCCGTCGGGCCAAAGTCTGTGGGTAGCTACAGTGAAGATTGTGGTGCAGCTGAAGGATGGAAGTATCACCGAATACTTCAAGAAGGTAGGGATACAACATCGTACTTGCTGCCATGTGTCCCACGCTGATCTGATTTACCTAGGGAGCTCCAGGTGCTGTGGGGGAAGACATGATGAGAGGCACATTCGAGGCTGAACAGGCGCTGTACACCTTCGCTCCCGACCGCGTTCCGAAGCCCATCGGATGGGGAACATACGCGAATGACCCTGACACGCACTTCTACATATGCGAGTTCGTAGAGATGTACGACGACCTCCCTGGCGCACGCGATTGGGCGACTGCTGTATCAGGCCTTCATCTCAACAGCATGGGGAAATCGCCGACAGGGCAGTTCGGTTTCAACGTCTCCACACATCTGGCCAATGTGCCGGTTGACAACAGTTGGAACCCGTCTTGGGAA
This sequence comes from Colletotrichum musicola, assembly GCA_014235935.1. Taxonomy (NCBI): domain Eukaryota; kingdom Fungi; phylum Ascomycota; class Sordariomycetes; order Glomerellales; family Glomerellaceae; genus Colletotrichum; species Colletotrichum musicola. Next base: position 50,071 of record WIGM01000235.1, on the reverse strand, counting down.
TCGTTCTGGAGGCAGCAGATGAAGAGCCTGTTCGACCAGGACGACCGCGTTCACGGCACGGACGAGGAACTGGCAGTTCTCAAGTCTGCGTTTCTCGACAAGGCGATTCCAAGATATCTCGGTCCACTTGAGAAAGAAGGTCGATCTATCAAGCCCTGCCTCATTCATTCCGACTTGTGGCCTGGAAACATCAAACCAAAGACATCGACGGATGAACTCTGCATGTTTGACGCTTGTGCTTACTGGGGTCACAACGAAGGTGAGGAAGCCCCAGACTTTTATCGTGTGTCCCATTTCGCCAAGAAGTACTAACCTTTGTGCAAGCTGACCTTGGGATCTGTCGAAACCCGCGATATAAACTGGGCCCGCCATGCATTCGCGAATACCTCAAACAGATACCAGTTGCCGAACCAGCAGAGGACTTTGACTCCAGGAATGCAGTGTACGCGATGAAGTTCCACGCGCTGCTCTCTGTCATGTACTTCAAGGACAAGAGATTTAGAAACACACTCGCAGAGGAACTGAAGGCTCTTGTCGGCAAGCTGGATCCGTCGACACCAAATAGTGACACAGCGGCACGCTTGTGAAGTCCCGCAGTGGACAGCTAGCGGGTTACATGGTGACTCGTCATCGGGACCAACCCACGGCAACAACCTTGATGCGGTTTATCATTTGATCAATTTGGCTACATGCGGCTGTAGCAGTGGAAATCCAAATACGATGCTATTCCCCTCTCGCTTGTGGTTAGCGAGAGGCCTGAGTGATCCCGCCATGACCCGCCGTCGCTACCTTTGCTGGCCCATCTCACATGCAGGCGACTTGGTTGATGTTAGTGCGGCAGGCTAGAAATATTCGGTCAGCACGTCGGAATGCTGCGGCGCTTGGGATGATCACATACTTCCGTGGGCCATGTTTCCACGGTCGCTGTACCAGTAGGCACAGTCAACGGCAACCAGAATATCATTGGTGTTCATCCGAGTGCAGGACTCGTGGACCACGCCTGCAAGATTTACTGTGAGCATCATTTTTCCTGCAGGGAAAGAGATTGCGTTTGCCTACTGCCGTATATGTTGTGGGCAACGTTGTTTGCAACCCAGGTCCCATCAGCGGCTTGCGCCCAAGCGTGGGTGCTGACGGCGTAGGAGAGCACGGCGAAGATTGAGAAACGCATGGTGGCGACTGGATAGAAAGACCTGAGAGTTATTGGGGGGTCTGAAGGTTGAGAGAATGGCGTTGGCGTGGGATAATGAGGTGTTTTTTTTCTGAAGCATCATACCATCTACTTATAGCTTTTCCAGCACGTCACTTGAGATTCGCCAGTCGACAATCAGGACCCTAGACACTTGGATGGGATTGCGGATCGCGTTCTGAATAATAAGCGCTATTCTTCGAGAGGCAGGAGACATGGGCGTCGTTCCGAACGCAGAGAGGCAAGTGTGTTCAAGTTGCCATGCAAACCAAGTGAGACGGTGCGGGACCCTGAATGTTACTCTGACTCCAACATGAGAATATTGAGTAAATATTCAGCAAAAGACTAGTCTTGCGTTTCAATCTTGTGGACTTCCGGAAAGCCCGTGCTTCCTCCACCAGATGGCCGGCGTGGAGATGAGAAGCAGTGCATTTCCACCACATCAAATGCTCGACAATGCGTAACATTATCTGGGTAATTCATCCATCTCTCGAACACCAGTCAGTCATTCGAGTCTATGTCAAGCCCTCTACTGTGATTGGCGGGACCAACAAGGTACGGACCGAAGGAGCGGCTAGACACTCGCCAGCAGACGGAACGATTTGTGGACTCCCAAAGTAAGCCTTGGCCCAGTTTAGGTCAAGATTTACGGCATAGGCTACACCATCGACGTCGTATAGCCTACTGAGCCGCTCGAAGTTGTGTTGTGGGCGGGCCTGGAGGAGGAATATGCGTGCCTAAATTCGACGGTGCACGAAGATGGATCTTGCTGACTTCGTATTTGTCGCGGAACTTTTGAATGTGATCCACGGGCTGTGTTGATACGATGGGTTTGAACTGAAGCGACGGTCCCTTCCCAGTCGCTCTAGATAGGCTACCGGCCGGAGGTCCCGACCCTAGGCCTAGTTCTTGGCTCCACTTTCGTAGTCGCTCTCCCGGGAGCCCCTCCGCGTTCAAGGCCTGCCGCCATTGGTCCGATCGGTTGGAACATAATCGAACAACGAGCAAAGTCACGTTGGGCATGGATTCGTGAAGGAATAGAGGTCGACATACCGGAGACATTGCACTGCCTGGTCATTCATGTTATCTTTGGTAATAAAGGTTAGACCAGGCTCGATAGTGCGGCAAGATACCTAGACAACAGTCTGTGTTGAAATCTACTACCCTGTGATCGTCCCGTCCGACTCCCCGGTGCTGGGGACCTTGTAGACCTTACCCGATGTTTCAAAGATCCGTGAGGAGTTGGCGAATAGCACCCGGAACCGGAACCGTCATCCCAAAGGATAACTGTGTGGTGAATGTCGCTCCAGCGTCCAAGAGTGAAAATAGTAAAAGCGAGGAAAGACTACGCATAGCGTAGCACTATTGAAACTGCATTCTCGTCAGGTAGCGGCAATTCGTATAAGTGGGTGTAGTAGGTGTATTGAGTATGAGGTGCGAAGTGGGAAAGATGCGAGGAACAGGGACCTGACTTTGTCAGCAGGAGGGCTAGAGAGCGTTTAAGTGTTTGTTCCCCTTGATGAGAGCTCTAGTGTTATCGACGGCAGCTGAGAGTTCCTTGGAAAGACTGAGGATGTCAATGGAACCTAGTCGTCGGTTGAGAATCACCGACGGAGCTAGATCTCAGCCTGGAAGAAGATGGGAGGAGGGGATTTGGGGTGTCTGGTAGTGTGGGTTTCGAAACTCAGGTGCTGCTTAGAGTAGGTTTCTACAAAACCTTCAAACTAGCCAAGTCTCACATCGACATCTCACACGTCGACGACCGATTTTAGCACATAGATAACAACTCCTAGAGTCGAGTAACCTCCATACAGTCTGGCACCTTATCCTTGACGAAAGAAAGGTGACATGAAAGCTGCCTGACATGTGCGAAGAGGACGAAGGCAACCACGCGAGCTGGCCGGGTTAGAACACAGGGTCTCGTTTGAAATCACTCATGTAAGATATCCTTCGGTTTGCAGGCTAGCACTCTCCCGGTTAAAGGTCATCAAAATCACCAGCACCTCGACCAATGCCCAAACACTTCCTTCACCTACCATCCGTCATTCATGTATTCCGGCCAAACCCATCCTAAACCGCCAACAAACCCGGGCTCGCAGGCCCTTCTGCAGACGTGCTGTCATGAGCAGGGCAAGGCCCCGGCGTGCTATACCCAGGACACTTCTCATCGCAGACCCGAGGATTCTGCGGGTCCCTCGCAAGCGTCTCCGGGTACGGAGGCGGCCCCGCGGGCCTCCTCTTCGGCTGCTCCATCATCATCCCCTCCTGCGCCCTATACTCCCTCTGTTCTTTCACGACAACGGGGATGGCCGGAATGCTCTGCGCCACCACGGTCGCCGCCGCTGCCATATCTTCGGCCGTCGGCTGGGGTGCCTCCTCATCGACCTTCTTCCGCTTCCTCTTGATGCACGGGAAGCAGAGCATCAGCAGCCCGAAGGTTGGCAGGCACACGACCGGGACGCAGAAGGCGTTCCAAAAGCCGTAGCAGTTTGGAATCTTCTCGGCCTCGTCGTTGTTAACGTGGGCGAGGTCTGAGACGGAAGGCATTATGGGCGTAATTCGGGCGTTCCGTGCGGTTTTGATAGGCACTGCCTGGATGGATTCTCCTCTGGAGGTTTACCGGAGTCTGAAAGAGGTCAGTTCTATGCACGTTGAAGGTGATTGGTGAAGGCGTGTGCTGACGTGTCTAACGCTTGGTCTGCGTTTCTGGTCGGTTGGGCTAACTCAGAGACGTCAGCTTGCACTCAGCGACTCGAGCCGTTGATGTTTTGGACTGTGGTCCAGTCTTCAAGATGATAGCCACCGCCCCAGGCAATATATAGATGTTTTTGGACCCCACGGAGAGGAGCATCGTCGCACAAACACTTCACGGGTACTACTCCCGTGCCATGACGGAAGCTGACGATGATGTGTGCGTTGTTCGACGCTGTTTGGACGCAGAGGACGACCCGACATCTGGAAAAGCCCAGCGCGCTCAACACTACCGATGAGTGCAGCATTTGAGGTTTCGTTCTGTCTGACACGCACGTCGCCAAGGGCTTTGCGCGGAGAAGTTCATTGGTGTCTTTTCGGACTCTGCATATTTGGCTTTAGTTGCCTGCAGGTTGCGGCCCCCAACATGTCCTGCGGTCGATCGCCCGGGTAGGGTACCCAGAATGTGCCGATGCCTCTCCAAGCTTGGCTGGCGCAAGCGAAGGATGGATTCTTGTTCCGTTGGCGAGATGTGCCGGGCTTCCGCGGGGATTACTAGCATATTTCTCCCAAGTAGAATATCTGAGGTGGCATGGGGGTTTGGCCGTAACGTTTCTCCGGCTTTAAGAGTGAGGAATGCCTCTTAGTCGTGAAACCTGGATTGCTAGAAAGCGATTGGTTTGCCTGCTTTTGTCACAACAATGAACGTTGTCAGATGGCACGGTAGAAGATATTCGAGAAGAACTATCATTTGGATTATTCATCGCTTCGTTATTTGGGGTAACTAAGGCGGCTATCGTGGTCATCTTTCCCCCGTTGTTGAACTACCTCAGACGGTAATCGAGACCTCCTCGATCATGGCCTTCCATTCAGTCCACATAGCCTCGGCATAAGTCTCGTTCTGCAACACCTCGAGACCAGTCAGGGCCAGGATCTTGGCGGTCTGGATGGCGGACTCGTGGGCAAAGTCCTAGGTGATCAAACACGTTAGCCAAAGCTGTCTAGAAATCAAGCGTTCGACGAAGCCAAATCTCAGAGACTTACAGTTCCGGCGAGCTCTCTGAAACCCGCGTTGTGCACCGGCGCACCGGCGCCGACGGGGAAGCCGACCTGGATGGCCGGGAGGAACCAGGACACGTTGCCCTGGTCGGAAGACGCAGACGCAGAGCCGTCACGGCGGGACTCCTCGGGGGAAGACACGGTGAAGTTGGCGGTGCTCGGATCGTCGGCCGGGTTGAGGAACTGCATCTGCTTCTCGTAAAAGGTGCTTGCGAGGCTGAAGCTGGGGTTCTGGTCCCAGTAGTCCTGGAAGGCCTTGATCTCGACGGTCGTGTTGGTGCCGTTGCCGGAGGCGTAGAGGATGGACTGAACCTGGTCGAGGACGACATCGCGGCGGGGTCTGGTCGTGAAAGTCTAGTCAGCTCTTGTGTTTCGAGAGGTGTTGGGCAGAGACAGGGAGGACCATGAGAGAACTTGCCTCGTGTTTCCTCGCACCCCCCACTGGCTCTCGATGTAGTCGGGGATGATGTTGGCCACGGACCAGCCCTTGGTCACGACGTGGTGGATGCGGTCCGAGGGCTGGAGCTGCTGGCGGAAGAGACCGGCCATCTGGTACGCGGCAACGAAGCCGTCCAGGGCGTTCTGGCCGGCCCATGGAGCTGCGGCGGCGTGCGCAGCGACTGTTACAGGGTCACGGTAAGCAAATATTCAGGCGAGAGTGTGGCTTTCGGTGAAGAAGGAGGAGGGGAACGAACCTCCGGTCCACGAGACGTTGCCTCGCCACGAAGCCAGCGTCCTACCCCAGGCGGCGTAGTCCGAGTTGCCCGGATGGGCCATCAAGCTGCAGTCGAGACCATCATATGCGCCAGCCTCTAGAAGCTTGACCTTGCCGCCACCACCCTCCTCGGCGGGCGTTCCCAGAAGACTGTAGAATCATCGCCGTCAGCCTACACTCTTATCCTCTTCCTGTGGGAAACTCTCTTGAGGACGACTTACACCACAGAGCCCTTGACGCCTCCCTTCTCAAGCGCCTCCTTGACACCAATGGCAGCCGCGACTCCGACGGTGGCGATTAAGTTGTGTCCGCAGGCATGCCCCAGGCCAGGAAGGGCGTCGAACTCGGAGTTGAAGGACACGGCGCGGCCCTCGCCGCTGGAGAACTCGGCGCGGAAGGCGGTGCTGAGGTTGTAGGCGCTGCGGGTGACCTTGAAGCCTTGCTCCTCCAGGTAGTCGGTGAGGACCTTGTGTGCGTGGACCTCCTGGTAGGCGATTTCGGGGTTCTCCCAGATCTGTTGGCGTTCTTTCGTTAGCGGCCATTTTCATGTCGAGTCGTAGACGCTTCGTTTCCTGTAGAGGCCGGCATGGATACATGTCTCGAGACCGCTTACCTCCTTGTTGATCGTCTTCAGGCCGTCGTTCCGGTCGTCGATGGCGGCGAAGACTTGGTCGGCAAGCTCCTGGCCATTGGCGTAAGAGGGGAGCAGCGATGTCGACGCGAGAAGCGCGAGGGTGGTTTTCCGGAGGGACTGCATCTTCAACGAGGTGATAGCTCCTGGTGCCGCGTATCTGGTAACACACGATAGACCGCTGTCCAGGTCCGCGATGCACCGGCAAAGTTATTTTATGTTTACATCCGGCGTTGTGTTCCGGGCCAAGACGACAGATCGCTCCGATATCGTATCAACCAAGGCTCTTGGCATCGTGGAAACCATGCTCGCTCTCGACGCCAACGGGGTTGAAGACTCTTGGCATGTCCGCCAGCATCCAATGACGTTGGCCTTCTTTAAAATCGCTATTGGTCACCAACCTCCAAGGCGGTCGTGGGCTAGAATTCCAACATCCGAGAATCTGGAGATTGCGGGGTTGACAACTCGAAGCCAGATTAGACTCCCGGCGTTGATTCACGGATTCCGCGGAGGGTGGGGACGGAAAGCGTTGGTTATTGCTTATCACGGCCCCGGAAGTCGGATGGTGGCCGACAGACCTGCTCAATCCATCCTAGCCGATGTCACGGCGATGGGGCCCTCAGCCGACGGTCGGTTTTGGGGAGCTTTAGCCGACCGCCTTTTCTGCGACGGACTACTCCGCTATCTTCGTCGTGAACGACATGAAATCTGTGATCGCGTAATCACAATGGGATCACAAATCAATGTGTGTAATCGACCGGTGAAATCGGCTCTGCAAAGAGATGGACTATTCAGAGCTTACGACGACGCCGACTACTTACTATGTCTCGTGCAGTCAGATGTTCCAGACCGTGCAGCTTCAACGCATAACGCAAGCGACTTAGGATAAGGAGTTCTCAAGATCACTCGAGTCCAGAGTTGGTCAAGTAAGGAACACGCATTTTTATGCTAAAGCTAACGAGATCACGTAGCCAAAACTCTCCGTCGATGTAATATTCTGTAACCGTTTACCTGTTCACTTGATCTGCAACCAACACTTCGTCTTGAACTCGAAATGTGCATGTACAATAACGTCTCCCGCCCACAACCACCTGCTCAATCCTCGGTGAGGTCAATAACCGAGATGTCCGGCACCTCAGCTCCCCCATCCCGACTGTTGACCCCAGGAACCTCGTCCTTCTTTGTCGTCTTCCACTCGCCCGTCATCGGGTTGTACTCCAAGAGGTACGATGCCTCAGACTTCTCTTCTCCCCGATACTCGAACTCAACCTCCAGCCCCGGTTCGCCATAGTGGCCCATAAACTCCAGATCGAGCTTCAACAGCGCGCCCAACTCCAGCTCGCCCCTTACATCGACGACAAACGGCTCGGCCCGCGCCACGCGCCTGTTGTGCTGCACCTTGACAGACTGCAAAAACGTTACCGCCGTCCCGTCGACATCGGCCCCGCGCACAGTTAGCCGGTGCCTCTCCTCGCCCGTCGTCTCGAGTTCGATCAGAAGGTTCCGGCGAAGGATGAACGTCGGAATGGGGATGTCTACCTTCTCCATCACGCGGGCCATGAGTTCGTCGGTGGCGGACCACACCCGCAGCTCCGCCAGTTCGTCGAGCGGCGTGCTCTGGAGGTTGCAGATTGCGAGGCGCCCACCCGCGGCGCCGCGGCTGCGCTTCTTCCGCGCGACGGTCTCGGGGATCTCGTTGGCGGGCGTCACGGTGAGGGAGGAGCCGAGGGCGAGGCAGAGGTCTGCGGCTTTGGCGTTGTCGCGAGCAAGTTGGAGGGGTTCCTCCCAGAGGCTTTCGCCGAAGTTGATGATGCTGTCGAGGAGCACGCCGCCGCATACCACGCACTTGCGGCCTGTGCGGTGATCTCGGACCGTCTTTTCGTATTTCGCCACGGCGCGGAAGTCTGTGATCTCTGTTAGGGGCGCACTCGGCGACTTGGAGGTAAGCAAAGGATGCCGTACCGCGTATATACTCCTTGTTGCAGTCCTTGCAGTACTCTCTGGTGCTGTTGCCGTGCAGCTCGGAGATCTTGTCCTGCATTTCGAACGCTCTTGTCAGCAAGCTGGCCGTAATCGCCGGATAGGAGACCTACAGGCAAGATGCCGCTCTTCCGATGCAGGCCGTCGCAGTTCTGGCTGATGAGGTACTTGAGCAGACCACGGTCCTGCAGCGCGACGAGGGCCATGTGTGTGAGAGTCGGTATGGCCTGCATCGTGTTCGTGGCCTTTGAGACGTTCCGGCCCTGAGCCCGCAGAGTCCAGACACCATCGGGCCCGCGGAAGTCCGGGATGCCTAACACATTCCGGTCAGGTCATCTGCATCGATAGTGTCTTCGGGGTTCTTCGAAGACTTACCTGCTGATGTTGATATCCCAGCACCCGTGAAAGCGATCATGTGCTTGCTGCTCTTGATCATGTCGGCCAATTGTTGGGCCTTCTGGTCAACTGAGCTCGGAGCTTCATGACGCTCCTTCTCGGCGACCTTGGGTGCTGTGTTGGCCATGCTGGGAAACAAGTTGATGGGACTGAAGATTATGTGAGGGAGAGAGGAAAACGAATGGGCTGGTTCTTGGAAGAATTGAGATTGACGTCGAAGACAGACGCTGTATTATATGTGTTTTTGCTGTGCCTCACTACCGAGAAGGGAAGTCCAAGACATTTGGTCTGACGCGCAACACGTGATTCATCCCGTCGGCATTGGACGACAGAAGCGGTTAAACCACAAGCTGCAAAACTAGGCAGCAACGACAATGAAGGCCCATTTCATGATCCTATGAAAAGCGAACCCATGTCGGGCTAGGAAAAGTCGGCTTGGCTGGAAATTGTGAGGTGAAAACGCACCCCGGTTGGTGATACTGCTCTGTTAGTGCTCAACAAACACCAAAGTACCGGCGACACGGAGGATCTCCACCACCACGCCGCATTCAGCGTCACAACTTCCCGCTGGCCGCACAATGTCAAACTTACTGCGGATAACGCAATTCAAGTAATTGATACATTCTAGTATTTTTTTTTGGATTTCAATCCATGTGTTTTTATCCGTAAAAGAATAATTAGCAATGATGCCGCAATGCGTGGTGTTTCGCAACGGAAGGGACCCACCGGCCTCACAGTCGCCGCTTTTACGGCAACGAGCTTGCTCAACTCAGCTTCAGCCGTCGCAACCCGACGACGTATCTCGCTAACAGCCCACAACTGGAATAGATTGGTTGCGACAAAGTTGCAAGCACTTTTTGCACTCGTGTCAAAACATGAACGATGTGGGTAAGTTTCAGATGAGGAGTCCGGAATCTGTCTGGTCTCGAACGCATTTGCAAGGTCACGCAGACGCGACGATGGTAAAGCGAAGTGTAGCTGCGACTCTTTCTCAAAGTCGCCTTACAGCGTTTCAAAAGGAAACTCGAGGTTTTACCGCAATTGCCCCGTTGCCAGTCAATACGGACCAGAGTTTCGCCTACGACAGCGGCGTTCGTAGTCGACTGGTGTGAAGAAACATAGAGGCAATGTTGTAGAGACAACCTATCAAAATCAATCGAGGAGAAGAGTCTGGTCTTGCTGAGGTGACGGACAAGATGCCGAGCATGACCGGAATGGAACGAGGCGTTCCTCGGACTCGATGTTCTTATTCGTGTCACATATTTACGTTAACCGTGTTGAAGTGCATACGTAAAATGGTTTGATCTTCTATAAAATTCAACGCTCCAGTTTATATATATCTTTACTGGCTGTTCTCCTTGATGTACCTCCTCACGAACTCCCTCAGATCGCTCTGCGGCAGTCCAAGCACCTTGTTCGCCTTCTTCTCCTCGGGGATAGAGTTCCCGGGTACGTCCGCGAAGTGGTACTTGATAAGAAACTCCTCGAACGGAAACCTGCCTCCGGCGGCCAGCTTCTCCTTGCCGACCTCGTTGACCTCGTCGGCCGTCTTGTGCTCCACGGTCCACTTAGCGCCTGTCTCCTCCTCGAAGAGCTTGAGGAGCTGGTTCTGCGTGACGTCGAACTCGATGATGTTGATGTACTGGTTCGCCGTCTCGGCCGGGTGCTCGAGCACGGCGGCGATGCCCTCGGCCAGGAAGGACAGGGACGTCGTTGAGACCCTCTGGTTGCCCGAGTCGAAGATCGTGATGGACTTGTTCTCGAGGGAGATGCCGTAGATGCCGCGGGTGATGCTCTGCCAAATCCAAAGTCAGTCGCTGGTCTCGTCATCGCGCAGGCTTGTCAGTGCTTACCCAGTCGAAGAACAAACTCGTGCCGATGCCAGTCCATGTAAAGCTAGGGTTCTCCTTGGCCTTCTCGATGAGGTAGTCCACGGCGGCAGTCTTGGCAATCAACCAGTCGCCCAGGATCTCGCCCTTGAGGTTGCGCGTGTTGAGGCCGTACTCGGAGGGGATGAAGCGCTTCACGCCGGCGGCGATGGAGGCGTCGATGAGCGGGTCCTGCGAGCCGTGGACGACGGCCGCGACGGTCGAGATGGCGGACACTACGGCGTCCTGGCCCCCGAGGGCGGCCGTCAGCGAGGGTACAGAGGAGAGGTCTGCCTTGCGGACGGCGACGCCATCGGGGAAGGTTGCTGTCGAGGACTCGCGGGAGATGGCTGTGACGGCGAAGCCGTGGGCCTGGAGGGCTTTGACGACTCTCAGGCCGACGAGGCCGGATGCCTATGGTGTGTGAGAGCTGGGCTAGCAGGGTGGAAGTTGGAGGTGACGGCTGCTTACACCGACGACAGCTACGGTCTTGATAGACATCTTGTGGTGTCGGATATGTATGTCACTGGTTACAGTTGAGGTAGGCTCCCGAGAACGCGAGGTCCTCGCACGGGGTGCCCTCCGATAGGGCCTTTTATAGTCCCCCCTGGTTGCATCGGCGACGACGTGGAGGCCAACTCTTCGTGCCCGTTAATATGCAAGAAAGTTCGCGCCATCTCTAACAAGGTCTCGTAGGGTGCAACGCTGAGCCGGGGCGCCCTTGGCACATGCTGCGTACTAAGCCCTGCACAGCAGCTGCGGGCGTCCAGCTGCGTTCAACGACGCATTGCATCCGGAAGTAGAGTCGTAGATCAACGGTACACTATGGAGGACAAGGGGTAACGATGGGCGGTAGTGGGCGTTACTGGGTGGGAGGGAACCTTTTCCACACTCTACAGCGGGCGGCGAGTCATGCCAAGAGCGGCTCCCACCGTCAACAGGGGGGTGAAGAAATATCCACTGTGATGAGATGCTCCACAGAGACCGCACAGAGAATTGGGGAGGAAACTGCCGCTGTTCCTTGGAAAGAGGAACTGCCGCCGGGGCTAGGAGGCCGAAGAAGGGGGGAAGACCCGGCTGCGGCCCGACACATGCGTAGATCGATTTCCGGATAGCCGCGGGGAGGGGAGCAGGCGCGGCGGAGTTCGGACGGGCGCACCTCGGATTCGCGAATTGTCAAGGGGGGGTTTCTCAGGGGGTTTCGGAAAGCAGCGGAAAGCAATATCTGGCATCACGACTCTTGGAATATGAGCCGTTCGGCTTGTTTGATGGATTCACAAAAGGACAAAACAAGAGGCCACACAATACGATGAAATGTGATGAACGCGAGAATTCAATATTTACAGCAGAACCAACCCCCTTCGTATAGCGTCTAGACGACCTTGTCGACCTTCCAACCACCTGAAAAGCCACGCGCAGTCAGGATCGTGAATCCACTGGCTGCGAGACAACATCCGGACCAGATCCAGCCGCTCAGATACCCATGGGACCTCGAGAGAGCGCCGGCGATGGGCGATCCGAAGAGCAGCGCGACAGACATGACGGTGAAGGCCATGCCGAACCGCGTGCCCATGTAGCTCTTATCCTCCGTAAGCCGGACAAACGTGGTTGGCTGCAGCGCAAAGAACGCGCCGCAGAAGAAACCATATATCGCAGTCACAGCGATCAGCGAACCCTGATTATTCGTCGCAGCGAAGCAGAAAGCCGACACCGACATGGCGAACACAGCAGCGGCGATGGTGTTCATGACGCCGGTGTACGGCACGATGAAATTCGGGAGAATCCGACCGACGATGGAAGCGCCGTTGAGGATAGACAGAAGATACAGCGCGACGTCCTCGCTGGCGAAGCCGCGGTCGAGGGCGTAGCTCTGCACGTAGACGTACGGAGTGTACATGCCGAGAAACAAGAGACAGCAGCCGCCGAGGAAGAGCAGGAAGGGCGGGTCGCGGAAGACGGAGTGGTCGACGAAGGGGCGGCGCTTGGGAGGGGTCTTGAGCTTGGAGGTCTTGATGACGAAGACGCTGGTGCCGAGGGTGACGAGGGAGATGAGGGCGAAGACGAGGACGGTCCAGCGAAAGCCTATCTTGGGCTGCATCGCGCGGAAAAGGGCGGGCAGGACGAGACTTTGGAAGAAGCGAGTCAGCATATGTCGCGATCATCAAGAGGCTAGGGTAACTATCAGCTTACCCTCCAACACCACTACCATTCGCCGCGATGCCGTTCGCGAGCGGGAGCCTCTTCGAGAACCACTGCGACGGCAAGGCCACACCAAGAGTCGACAGGCATCCGGTCCCGATACCGATGACGACGCCCTGGCAGAGCAGGAACTGCCACAGGTTCTGGCAAAAGGCCTGGAGCACGAGACCGACGACGACGAGCGCGGTGCCGACGAGCAGCAGGTAGCGCGAGTAGCCGAGGTCATAGATGGGCCCGATGATGAAGCCAAGGAAGACCATGAGGAAGTTCTGCAGCGAGCCGATGGTCGAGATCTGGAACGGCGTGTTGCTGCTGAGGATGCCGGTCTGGTAGTACGCCTGAAAGGCGCCGAAGCTGGAGATGAGGCCTTTCGGAGTTTGTTAGCCTTGAGATGGGTGATCATCGCGAGCAGGTTCGAGACTCACCCCATGTGTTGAAGTACAGCAGGAACGAGCCCAGGATGTGAAGCCACGCCTGCAGCCCGCCGTCCGGAGGCCCAGCAGGCGCGCCCGACTTCTCTGCGGGCGGCGACGCTTGGGATGACGAGGTCGGGGGGCTGTCGTCGTTGGTGTTGATCCCGCTTGCGCTGCCGGGAAGCACGCCGGCAGACGGCTCCGTCGCGGCATCACGCGCCGGGTCCTTCTCCATTAGCTCCTGCCCCTTGGGGCTCTCGTTCGGAACCGTAGACATTTCCGTGCGCGCATGCGACCCGTCGGCAGTTGCAATGAGAGACACGCAGCAGCCGCGACAAGGAGACTTGACGGTAGGAAAAGTTTAAGTGATTGAAAGGGAGGAGTGGAGGATGGATGGTTGATTGGCATGCAGGGACTAGAGAGAACCGAGTTTGCGATCGAAAAGCGCGTTCGGCATTGGCAAAATACTTCCGAGCCGGGTCCCCGTCCAAAGGCAGGGATTGAATTGCGCTCAGTTAAGCAGAAATGGCGTTGATTCGGTGGTGTTGTTGATGAGATCGAGAGACTCAACCACCCACCCCCTATCGACGGGTTGTGGGGAATCGTCAAAGGCCTGGGTTTTTGCGTCACTTGCTCTGTAATTTTTTTTTCTCTCTTCCCTACGGATACTTCAGGATCGGCTGATGGGACGGGGGCGGCTGTTGATAAGATGAACCGGTCCTGTTATGGAGGGTTCCCTGTCACTGGGAGGGGCTGAATGCAACCCTCCCGTCATTTATATTGATGTGATTGGGGCCACCAACTGTACCCGTAGACGTGCCGCGGCACCTGCAGGCGATCTGATCTGGACGGTGACATACCTGAAAAGATCTTGGACAATTGCTTAAGTCGTCGCGCGCAGCTCTGCTGTACGAGACTCAGTTTCTAGAGTTGGTCGAGTCATGAACTCATCTCTAGTCAACATCGTCAAACAGAGTCTCGCGCCCGTTCAACGTTCACAACCAAAGGGAGATTCGATCCCCCCAAACTCCGACGTCCCTCGGAATCAAACAAGAATTCCGGGAAGGATCATCAAAGGAACGGAGCCCGCCGCCCGGCCACCGCGCCTGTTTAGGCAGTCCAGCCCACCGGCTGATCTGCCGCGCGCGTCGCGCCCGCCACTGGGATGGGTCCCCCCAGGGATGCTCCTCTGAAGCAACCTGCCGTAATGGACTGACACGACATCATGGGCCCCCCTCTCAGCTGGCTATTTTCTCCCTATTCGGGTTAGGGGGCGGCCTAAGAGCCCGAGGTTGTCTTCACCTTTCGTTTTCGCGACGCTGCAACTCGTTCAGCTGTGTTTCGGCATCTAGATTCAATTGACGATGTGATGGACTGAAGAAAGCTTCATTATCGCGACATTTGAGTTGCCGCTGGTAATGAGGCTTTGCAGTCTCGTAGACGCACAGTCAAGATAGAGTGGGCGACAAATTGAAGCAGACAAAAGCTCCACTGTGACTTGACACTGCTAGAAAGCCCAAAGCTCTACGGAAACCACCCGAGTGCTTGTAGCGGCATGCTAAGTCAGCATACGAACCCGGTAAGTGAGGCTATTCACACACATCCTACCCGCAACCACACACCCCCACACGCGCGCACACACACACATACATACAGGCTCTCTCAGCACAGGCGTCAGGCGGGGCGGGAACTTTCTATGCCGGTGGAATCGGCAGTGTGCCCAGTCGGTGACTGCACGCAGAAAAAATTGAGGCGTAGACGTACAAGATGCAGGAGAGGCAGGCTCAAAGCCATTAAATCGATCATCGTGGCTTATGCCAAGCAGGTTTTGGTGGCTCGGATTCCATGCAGATTGGTCCATCACTTACGGCACAGCCTGAATGCCCGCTGTCAAGTCAGCCATGTGAGCCGCGGCCAGCATTTAATAGCCTTACCTCCCAGCCTGATTGTCCCATCTAGCTTTTTCCTTCTTTCACAATCTCTACTGGACAGTACTTCCCGTCCAATGAGTCATTCATTGCCGCCGATAGAATGGAACTTGAGTCGCGTACAGAAAGTTCGCGAGGGACTGTCGGCCGTGTGTAAGTCCATTTGCCGCCGTTCGCGCAGCCGAGACAACCCTGAGCATACGAATAGTCACTTCAAAACGGCCACTAATGAAAAGAAATCTCAGGCCTATTTATATACACGACTTCACTCCAGAAGGCCCGATATCTAAACATGGCTTCAACCTGGACCGTCTTGAATTGGACGATGCCGTTGTAGAAGCCGCGAAGGAGAAGGCAGAGGGCACAAACTTTCGCTGGATTCATCTACCTCTTAACGACATTGACTTCGCTGAGGTGAGCTGAAGATGCCTGTTAACCACGCGCAGACTAAGCAGAACTAACTCCGTGCCAACTTCTCCCAGGCCTGCGCCAAGAAGCTCCTAGGCAAAAGCCAAGCTCTGCATCTCCGGAACTCGTGGGCGAGTCAACTGAGACCGACGGGGTTTGTTTCCCCTGACATCGTTCCTCCTCACGGCTGGTCTATCGCGCCATCAATCCAGTTCAGTTCACCTGATGGGGAGCATCCAGGAGACCAACAAGACTTTTCACTATTCGTGAGGCGAGCCCAGTAAGGTCATTGAGTCGAGAAGCTTCACTAACGCCGTAGCCTCGGGCGGCAGCTTCCGTACCTGAATGTCGAGCAATTCAAACAAGTCTATGACCAAGCCAGTGATTCGGCCAGGGCTAGCAACTCCCGGGACAAGGACGGATCGAAGCCGTCTTGGTGGGCCGACACGAGGTTCCACAACGGCTCCGAGTGGGTGGAGCTGCAGAAACGCTACCGCCGGGGGGAGTGGCCTAAAGAGCTGAGGCACATGCGGAAGACGATTGGCGAATTCTCCGACCCGGCGCTGCGGGACATCAAGCGAAACGCATTTCAGACCCTGTCGAAGTGGACAGATGACTCCGGCAATATGCCCATCCACGGCTGGCCGAGCGCGAGACCGGATAGCCTTCTGATGATGGTTGACCAGGCGTAGATCTGGAAGTTGTCGGACACCCTCATCTCTTGTTTCCCGTTCCACGACTCCGAGATTGGGCTGCACGACAAGGCATTTGATAATCTTGTCCGCCAGCATCCAAACTTGCAACACGGTCTTACAGACAGTCAACACGAGGCGAAGCTTGAGTCACTTCGGGCAATGAAGTGCGAAGCTTGGGTTTCGATGATCTCCCCTCTCGACATCATGTCATCCTCGATGGAGAACTCAAAACTTCGGGCATGCAAGAGTGTGGTTGATCTTGCAGCTTACCTCGCAACGCACTCGGCCGTTGCCTTCTCGGAGAAAGTAGAGTCACATGTCACGGACGTGCTTTCAATTTATCAATGGGCGTCGAAATACAAGGTTTGTCCTCATTTCGTAGCACAGACGCAAGCTTGATCTGTCTCGGTTTATTCCCTCCTTTACGAACTGAAGGGCCTGCAAGTTATGTTTGAAGGGATGCGCTGATAAACGTTTTGTCCAGGCCGCTCATTACGCCAAAAGACTCCAGGACGCCTATCAGCAAGAGTCGTCCGGGGAAATTGGAGATATGTCGAGCAAAGAGTCCAGAGAACTCCGACTGATCCTTGAGGTCATGGGCACGCAAGAAGACTTGGGCATGTTGCAATCCCTGCTCGACGTCGAAATTGGCATCGTGGGCTCGATTGGTCGGCACATTTTCGCGCTCCAAGTAGAAGATGCTGGCTAGAGTCGCGGCTCCCTCTCCGCTTCCCCCAGAAACGCTAGAAAAATGCCTCAGTTCAGAGACACGCAGCTCCAAACTCCATCACGGGAACGCATTCACGAAGTGCATGAGCTGGGAGGAGACCTCATCGCACGTGCGGAAAGGGGCCTAGAGGCATGGAAGTGCGACGTAGAGAAGCTCCTAGGAGACACGTCACGGACCCATACTTCTGTTAGTTATAGCATGCCGCAGCTCGAAAGATGGCGAATGCTGATGTGCTGCGTGTGACTCTGCACAGTTGCTGAACCTACTTGACCTTGAGCAAAAGACAGCTAGCCTCCGAGAGGCGCGCGCCTCGACTCAACAGGGGCAGGCCGTAATGTTGTTCACTGTCGTGACGGTTATATTCGTTCGTGAATCTTTCCACTCCTTCTTATATTAGCAAAATTCCATTAAGCAAAAGTCTCAGCTACCCTTATCCTTTTTCACATCCTATTTCGGCCAAAATATATCGGAACTTACTGGAGACCCACAAAATCCGACAGCGGGCGAGCTGTGGAAGACCGCAAGTCAGTACCAACTACCCTATTTCTCTGCCTATTATAGGAAAAGAGGTTAAGAAGAGCTAAAGAGAGTTCTAATACGGATGCTTTATTGAACGAATAGCCCCGATATCTATCGCCGTGATAGCACTGTCACTCCTCGTTGCTCTCTTCATTATCTACCCACGCGTCTGGATGTGGTGCAAATCAGTTGCCAGAGCCGTGGTAGAGATAGTGAAATTCTTACCTTTCCTTATCTTTACACCATGCTCGTTGGCGATCGCGGAATCATTCGCGTTGCATTACATGCTAGTAACAACATTGTTCACCAGCCGCTTCAGGACCGGAGAAGACTCAATGGTATGAGTCGCGCGTAAACAAACCCTATCGCCACGGAATTTCAATACTCGTGTTTTACATAGGTGTGACGCTACAAAAGTGGAACCACTACAAGCAGCACTGGTTATCTACAGCTAGGAATCTACATATCACGACAATAGACAAATTTCAGGAGGAATTTTGGAAGTTCACCTGACATTAAAGGCTACAACGGGGGTAAATCACACTGCTATTACAATCACCACAGCTAGGCGATTCTATATACAAGGAGACGATACATATAAAAGCCGTCTAAGCCGAATGTTATATTTCTCTTGGGGCTCTAAGTATAGCTTTCGTGGCCTGTGTATACTATTCTCAAGTCTGGAGATTCACTTCCCCTGTCACTTAATAGCAGTACCTACGTGATCTCTACACCAGATTCCAATCTTCTCTAGCACAAACTCCCAATATGAACTGTACGGGCTGTAAAGAAAACGCTGATAATGATAGTCCACCAGAAACCCAATCAACTTGGCGCTCATTTAGCCGTGGCCGAAGTCAACCCAACCAACACACAAACCTCCAAACCAAAAGCCATCAAATAATCCAAAACACCTCGACACTCCCAGCAGCCCCCAGTATCACCCAGAACCACCCAGCAATCTTGAGATATATCCAGAAACACCCAAAACATTCTCCCAACCTCTCCTCCAACCCAGCACTCACCACACCCTTCCACCCCCTTCCAAAATCTCAAATAAACCCAGCCCGCAAGCCCCTTCCCCAGGCACCAGCCTCCACCATCTTCTCTCCCCTTCCACCAAAACCAAAAAAAAGAACCATAGAGAATCCTTGCGGACATTCACCACATAGCACAACAATCAAAAAGTTAATTTTCCATGTTATCCATCGAGTTGAATTTTCTTACTTTTCGGAAATATGTACAGGAAATCTTCCAAAATCATGCTATAAAACAAGGCCAAGTCCAGACAAAGACAAGAATTTTCCTTTCCCATCTACATTCCCAACAATCAACTCGAGACTCGGGCAGAATCGACTTTTAACGACGACTCGAGACCAAAAGTTTTGATATTAGGTAGCTAAGACTGCATGACATCGACTTAAGGGTAGCAGACTGAGACTTGAGAGCCACAGTAACAACCGCCCAACCACCAATATATCTCACCACCGCCGTCCGCGAAAATGGCGCCCGCAGCTTCCTTCCTCTCCAAGACCCTGAAGTCAATAACCCTCGAAAAGATCCGCGAGCTCTCGAAGCAGCGGACACAGTACGAGAGCCGCAAGGAGGCGGTCCTCGCCGCCGCCGCAGACCCGTCCCTGACGCAACAGAAGCGCATCAAGATCCTCATCGACGGCGTCAATGATCTCATCGTCAAGGCCCAAGACGAAGACGACGACTTCGAATCCAAACGAATAGAGAAGACCCTGGACGAGATCAGCAAGAGGCCGGACCAGTCCACCTGGGACGCGCCCGTCCCAATCGCGCTGCTCGACTCACACGAGGCCCTCCTGCGGTCCAAGCTCGATGTGCAGAGCCGCAGGCTCAGCGCCGTGGAGCTGTACTCGCGCTTCGTGAAGGAGTAGATGGACAGTGACGTGGCGCCGCCGATGGAAGACATCGGCCTCCGCGAGCACGTGCAGGCTGCGGCCGAGGCGGAGGAGCGGCAGAAGCAGCACCTCGATAACATCTGCAATCGCTTTGAGAAGGTCGTCTTCACGCCCCTGGAGACGGATGAGGACGCCATCGCTAGCTACCCCGCGGAGTTATTCACCGGCGACGCGGCGCAAGCAGCGCTGAAAGATATGCGAAACAAGTTGCATTCTCGCCTCGTGTGCTTCCTCTACGACCCGACCCCTTTCACAAGTGGCGTCGTCAGAATGTGCATAAAGGGACTGTCGCGCGAAGACTACATTAGCGAGGAAAAGCAGGCCCTGCTGCGCGGCTATGCCGACAACCACGGCGTGGTCCTGCGGGAGATTGCCGACGTGCTAAACACGCGCTTTGCGGATCTCGAGAACTGGAGCTGGGATGCTGACGTTGACGAGGGCATTCCCGTACTTCCGCGGCAGCAGCTCAACGGCAAGTACAGGATCTGGATGGACGAGGACGTGCCACAGGCGATTCTGATCCACTACATCGGCGTCAGGTGTTGCGTGGCCCTGAAGGAAAACCTGGAGATGGTCGTGAAACGTACCGGCGACAGTCAGTTCTGGAGGTGGTATGCCGGGACACCCATCAGCAAGGAGGCCGTCGCGCGCTGGGCGTATTACTCCGTCGAAGACGACAGGCGCGGTCCCTACCACCGAAGAAGAGGCCAAGGTCGTCCCACGGTGCGTACGACCCGAAAGCAAACTTACATCGATCACTTCTTCCTCGCCGCTCTACCGAAAACGATGACCGATTCAGGTGCCGGCGAATACGACAGCATTTACGACGATGACGATGACGACGACGACGACGACGACGACGACAACGACAACGATACCCATAAGGACGACCCCAAGAGGGATGTCCCCAAGTGGGCCATGGACGACTGGGACGCTGCACTGACAGACAGCCGACACAGCGCCGTGCATTACATTAAGAAAAAGATCCTGGAGCGGCTTGGAGTCGATGATCCGTCCGACGCGTTTGTGGTGTTCCCCGACGAGTGGGCGGGCTGGGACTCGTCAACCCCTTCTTCTCATTCTTCGCCAACAGACAGCATCGTGGTTCGCCGGAAGAAAGGGTCAAGGAGTATCTCGAATTGGAGCCGGCTGACTACGAGGACAACAAGAAGGCATTCGATAAAGAGCGTCCCGCGTCGAGGGCTGAAAGAGTCAAAGAGCTCCCTTGGTTCGAGGACCCCGAGGTTGTGAAGCCCGAGGAGATGAATGTCTTCCTCGATTTTGAGGAGTGGAAGACGCATCGTGAAACGACCAACGACGATCTCGCGTATTTGTACAGGGACCTCTTTGACAAGCGGGCAACGTCGAAAAGAGCAGGGCGGGAGCCCCGTCTGAGTAGGGAGTTCAAAGCAAGCCTTTACTCCCTACCTGCCAAGGCGGATGTGACGAAGGCCGAGATGCTATGGCTGATCCAGATGTACTGGGACGAAGTGCATGAAAAGTTTGGCGGTCCGCATCTAGTGGACAGGCAGTCGCTGCCCCTTGGTGTGCTTGCAGTGATGGCGGGGAAGCCGGTCCGCTGGGGCATGGTGTTGTGAGAAGACGCGTCAAGACTGCGGAACGGAGTGTCTGATAGGTGGGATAGAATACAAGATCTTTTGCGAGTACTTGACAGTGACGATGTGTCGGGTCATTATCGTGCGTGCTGTTTAATTATTGCGGGCAGGTAAAGGTGATGGAATCACGGGGTCCGCTTCCTTCTCCTAGGTTAATTCTTTTTGGCAATACTCCAAACGCCTAATCAATGCTATTATCCCATGCCCGAGAAGGAAAAGAAACGAAGTGTGTACAACTAGCAATCCTGGAAGTAATATGTGATGTCGTTTATAGATCCATCTGTCTCATGGCAATCTACGGCGAGCCGTTGCTCGGGTTGCTCGGCCTGTTTGGTCGCACAACGACAAAGCCCTGTTCTGGCTCCGGTCGGATGACTTGGAATCCCTGCTCCGCGGTCGACTGGCCCGTGAATCGTGCCCAGATCCCAGATGACGAGCGGACGGAGGGCTTCGGCGCAGGTGGTCTGGGTAAATCTTCCGAGGCCCGTTCAGCAGGTCGGGGCCGAGGGGCGCCGTAATAGAGATCAGCTTCGCGGAACGAATAGTCGCTCCATTTTGGTCCAAGCGGCCGGCCGTTGATGCCAGTCGGCGATGGCGGCAAAGGGGGACTCGGCGGTTCCTCTTCTTCCTCTGTCGACTCTGATAATCTTGGAGGCGACATGACAGACACTGAACGCCCAACGGATCGCTTCTCCGTGAAACTGGTTGACGTTGACGTTGTTCGCGACGGCGGATAGGCTGACGAAACTGGAGAGGCGATGCTGTCGGCTCTACCATGATGATCAAACGAAGATACAGATGTCGCTCGGGAGGGCGAACGAGGAGGCCTGAAGTATCTGCTTGAGGTGGTCGACGAGTCGAGACGCAGGGTGCTCGGGCTGTCGGCGCGGTACGTCGGATGAAGATACCCGGCCGCGGGCTCCTCTACCGCATCCGCATCTGGGTACGGCACGTATGACGTTTCGGAAGCGTACATGGCGGACAGGTTTGTCCGTGATACTTCGCGGCGACGTAGCTGACGGAGTCCGTAGACCTGGAGATAAACGTCAGATCGAGCAAGACAGCAAAGGCAAGAAGAGCTTACGTGAGGCCGCGGGGCCTTCCACCAGCTTGTCAAGAGCTTCCACAGTTCACACGCTGCCGGCGTCAAAAAGCCCAGCACGAGCATGCCGCCATGTAGTGCGAGCAGCACATACCCTATGGCACTCTTGATGTCGTGCGTCGCGAGGCCGGGCAAGAACGAAACCATGAAGACCAAGCTGCAGAGGCGCATCGTGGCCGCAATGGCTCCGACGGAGAAAGTCGAGTAGGCTTGAAAGCCAGCGATGCTGGCCAGCAGGACAAGCTCGCAGGCGCCGAGAACAGCCAACTGCGAGGGTCCAGAAATCTGCAGACCTCCAATGGCGGCGCCTCTAACGAAAAGAAGGACGAAAAGGATAAGAATAAACGTCTCGTCCTGCCGACGGAAGTTTTCAGACGGGGCTACCCGCTGGTATCGCTTGGTGCTGTCGAAGACCAGAACGCCCAGGCTTCGGGTAGGGATCTGGCGGAGAAGCCACACGAAGGCAGCCATCATAGCAACTATGAGCGCGACGGCCATGGACGTGTGATAGGCGGGAAGTCTAGTAGCGTGAACGAGCTGGTAAAAGGAGAGGGAGGCCAAAGGCAGCATGAAGTAGGACAAGATGATTCGGAGAACCCGGCTGCTCGTGTGTCGCATGCCACCGGCCGATCGTGGGAACTCGCTGTCCGAGTCGCGGTTGCGATTAATGAACCAAAAGACCTCGATGATCAGTGCAAAACCGAAGGTGATGATTCCCATAAGGACCACCATGTTGACCCACGTATCCATCGTCATGGGCGCGCCGGCAATCTGCGTCATCAGTTCCAGGCCATACGTACCGCCGTACGTGCCGTTCATGACGTAGATTCCGTCGCCGACTCTGTCGTAAGTCCTCCCATGGGTGACGGGTCCGTTGACGAACAGCGAAAACCAGTTAAGATTGCTGACGACGGGTTGGTAAAAACCGGGATATCGGAGGCTGAGGCCGCCGGTGAGGAAGATGAACTGGATGTATTGCAGGCAGTCTCCGACGTTTGGCAAGACTGCGCGAATGGTCCGCTGGTCCTCCTCGTCGAGCGAAATCGGGGTGCTGTAGGCGGAGCGTATGGCGCCCACCAGCAGAACGAACAAGAAGATGCCCGCCGTGATGTAGTTGATTGCCGACGTCGTGGTAGAACTGAGGGCAGGAGTAATGTTGGCCTGCCGACAAGATGCTTCGGCGGAATCGTTATCTTGCAGGTGTAGAGTCGCATGGAAGGTCGAGAGCGGAGGCAGAAAGCCGATATCATTCGATACTGCGACCTTCAAAGCAGCCGGGTCCTTCAGCGCATTCGCTTTATACTTGCTTGGCAACTTTTTGCAGGTCGCTTCCGTCGAGTTCGTGAATACCGACGACCGCCCAAGCATCTCGACTTCCAGCGCTGCGGCAGGCATCATGCGGACCAGCTCTTCGCATTCCGCCGCTTCCAACCATCGTGTGGCCTCGAGAACCAGCCGATTGTCGCGACCGTTGTCGAGAGGCTGCAGCGTGGCCCGGAGGCCCGTCAAGCCGGCCAAATCTTTCTCGGCTGGCACATTATCGCAGGGTTGCCACTGGAGGTAAGCCCCTGAAACACAGGTGGCCAACAGCCCAAAAAGACCCAGACGCACAGCCATGGCGGCACATTCGTCGTTTCGGGCGAGGCGGCCTGGTGTTCGGGAGGCCAAAGAGAAGGTTCGAGTTTTTCGAGTTTGCAGGGTGGTCGTCTTCGTGATCGCGAGTTGTGGAAGGAAAAACGAGGTTCGCTCGACGGCGTCGACGGCGAGGACCGCGGGCTTCAATCTTTTCGCACACGCACACTCGAGGTGGTGGAGCCAGCACACAACGACGCATTGCCGAGAGCACTAAGGCTCAGCCTTCTCGTATCTTGCAGCAAAAGGGGTTCCTTTCAACGCGGATCCCCCTGACTCGCGAATCCACCAGGGGCTTTTATTGCGGGGATGGGCCGAGGTGGCCGATCCTCGCGAGCCTTGGGACGACGCTGACTGGTGGGCTGAAGAAAAAGACCAAAAAATTGGCGGAGCCGTCATAATTGCCGTGGAGGACGAGACCATGCGTCGCAGGGTCCCGAGGATGTCAGACGAACCCCGCGTCGTCTCACGCCCGGAACGGTGCCTGAATTCTCTAAACCGCCGAGAAAGACGGCATGGAAAACAGTTCTGGACTGGCAGGACTGTTAGAGTGATGTAATGAGAGCTGTACGGATAGGACAGGCGGAATACCACCAATGGGTTCCTAGTGTGCTCACTCGACGACTTCTGTGCCGCTGTGTGGCGCATCCACATTCCTTGGCAGCGATTGACGCCGTTGGGTGCCACGCCGGCGAAGACAGAGAGACGAACTGGTGAAGTGGCAGTTGGGGGCTGCCTCGACTCTCGATCTCGCATCTGCATCCACTCCATCGAACTGACGGGGCCAGTGGGGAAGGCAGAGACGGCACGGCCGAACTCATATCCTTGGCGGCGGCTTCAGGGGATGCTGCTAGATGATGGGTCGGCTATTTTCCTCAATCCCGAAGAGAAAAACATCCAGTCTGGTCCTCGCAGGTGCTCAGACGCTGCATGATGACGCGCAGAGTTCTGTTCTGCGGGTGCCACGAGCATGCTTGCCCAAGGCGCCAGAACCAGCCCGTGGCATGCCAGGCCTACTCTAGCTAGCGGCATCGTCAGTCCGTGGGTACTGGCTTGCGTTGGGTTACCGGGCTTCTGGGCCTCCGGTGACGGGGCTCTGGCAACGGGCTTCCGTGGAGGAATGCACGGGATGGTGGTTGTGAATGGCGGTCGGGTTGTTGTTGTTTTTGGCCTGAGTGCCGAGTCGACCTCAGGCTGGCAGGCGACGCGAATGGAAAGAGACGGATGACTGCTTCTGCGAGGGATGAGATGAGATGATGACCTTCAAGGGATGGGATGAAATGGCAGTACGAACGACTTCTCGTCCTGATAATAAGACCCCGTCTCGGCAGTGTCGGTCCGTTTGTCCCTGCGCTGCAGCGCTGGACTGGTGATGCAGCGCAGGGAGGGAACCGGCCGTGCCGAACGAGGCGTAGGCTGAAGACACGGAGGCCAAGCGGCGTGGTCCGTCGTTGTGTGATAAATACCGCGTGCAAGACGTTGCCCATCAAAACATGGCCATGTGCCGAGGCGAGTGAGTCCAATGTTTGGGATCTATCGTGGCCCCATGTGTCGTGGTGGGACATTCAGAAGGAAGTGCCGCTCAGCTTCATGGTGTTCCGTGGAAGCTGGCGGCCTGAGGAAGAGTCCAGATCTCGGCCAAATCGGCACCAACAAAGGGAGGCGCCAAACATCGATCGTAACTGCCTGTTTGAATTCAAGATGAAAAATTTTTTCAATTCTTGTTACCAGGGAAGGAGGATGCAACTGCCCACTCAAAAAGTTGCACCTGCCCCTAAGTGTAGGTATCTAGGTACAGAGCTGCACCTGCCTCACCCACAGCTTCGGATGCAGGTACGGCACAGAGGCGGCAGGTGCGGGCGCCACCCCGCCACTGCGAGCATCGAAGGGCAACGGCCACGGAAGGGACGCCGGGGGACCGCCTTCCATACCTAGCATAGGTGTTCAGGTTGGTACCTACAACTTTCGAGTTACTGTCACCAATCTACTTCGGATGCCAAATTCGATAGTCTCTGCAAGGTACCGGCGAGCTGGGGATTCGATTAGTGGAAGTCAAACGGCAGGCTTCCTTCCTCGGCGAGGACGTCATCATCGAAGCAAACACGGGAAGGGAGACAATCCACCACTAAAGTAGCTGTATTTTCAGGTGTTTATTCGCATGGAGTTGTGTTGGTTCTCCGACCGGGTGCTGTCCCCCTTGCAGCTGCAGTAGCTTGCCGCTGCAGGAGTAGGTGCGGGGTGGGCAGCTGCGGCTTGCATCCTGAATTAATAGCTCCCATCCACTACAGCTCCCGAGTCCCACCATATTTTAGGTACTTTAGCTGCTAAGGCCAGGTACTTTGGTCGGTACGTGGTTCTGTAGCTACCTAGGTAGGAACTAATAATCTGTAAGCGCAGGTGCTGCTGGAGCGCACCTTCCTCTGTGCAGAGCTGCAGATGGTTCTTCGTCGCCCTCGCTTAACTCGCCCCTTGACCGCATCCAGCCAAGTGTCAACGCCACCTAATCTCGTCCCAGCTGCGTTCCTCCTCCCCGCAGCGTGAGGTTTTGGCTGCTTTTTTTGGCCCCTCCAATTCATCCACTTGCTTCTTCTCCATGTCTTCAACTCGACCACGACGGAATAGCGGCGGCACATCTCGCTCAGATTCAAGATACTATCGAAGCAATGTCAAGCCAATCTACCCGTGGCCGCCAAGCCCCGCTCGCCGAGTTGAGAACCGGCAGTAATCGAGACAAGTCAAAACACAGTTGGACCAGATCCTTCTCGACTTCCACGTTCCAACAGCTCCAGCTTCAACTACAGCGCCCATAGCATCGATCCAGGCACAGCACATGGCGCCGAGAGACTCTCGCAACTTCGCCAACCAACTCGTTGTTTCTTCTTCTTCGTCTGAACATCCCTGGCTCCCGTCTTCGCATGGCCTAGGCTCGCAGCCCGTCTGTCTCCATGCAACCATAATGTCTCGTCGAGCACTGCCGCCAGCTAGCCCGTTCCCCTCCCTTGGTACGGATGCCCGCCTTGGTTCCCGGTCTCTCTGCAACCCCTCGACTTTGCTCTGAGCGTGCGCTTGCGCTGCGCTGCGCTGTGCTCTTCGCTGTTGTGGACGCTGCCCTCCGAGCCCGCGGATGCATCGTGCCGTCCCCGCCCACAACCACTTGGAAGGAGAAGAAGATGCTTCCCTGTCTTCCAAGCTCTGCATGCTTTTTGCCGCTTGCCCTGAATGTCTCTGGCGCCTTCAATATCTCGCCCTAATCAAACCGTCCTGGCCACGCGCACCCTCCCTTGAGGTACGGAACCTTGCTTCGCTCGCGTCCCCGGCTGGCCTTGCACGCTTGGGACTCCGGTCCACCCACGCGGCACCGGAGCAAGGGCTGTGTTGCTGCATCGAGCCATATTATGCGTCTCTGGCTAGCTGTCTTCGAAGAGCTATAGCTTGGGCCGTGAATTGAGTCAACATGGCCTCCACGAAAGGGCTACGGCGTTGCCCGATTTGGGCTGTCGAGGCCTGTCGTCCCGGTTGTCAGTCGTCTTGGCCATCGTGTGCTTTTGTTTATTATCTCTTTGAGCCCCCGGCTCCAGCCATGCCAGGATACGAATCGTTACGCTCTTTTCGCATCCCAAAGACACTGCTGGGAGCTTCTTCGCCGAGGCAGCCATTCAGTCGTTTCCGTTTCCCGCCTCTCCGTCATCGTTCCAAGGATGAGGCTTTCCATCGGAGTACTGGCTTCGCTGCCAGCCCTCGTCGCGCCGCTTGCCTCGACAGATTCGTACCGTGATGCAGTAAGTGCGCCTGATGCCTTGGCAAAATAGAGCCCGTTCTAACAAATGGACGCCGTCGATAGGATCTGCCGCAATCTGGGTACCTCCCGAATCACAACATCGACCCAAACCTCGCCGGCTCTTCAAGCTTCAGAAACCTATGGACGTTTACCTCGCCCAACCCCAGAGAGTTCTGGCTGGCGAAGCCCCTCGTTTACACCCCCGAAGGTAGCCCGGAGCTTGTCATCACGGCCTCCGAGATGAACATCATCCGCGTTTTTGACAGCAAAACGGGCAACGTCTTGCAGCAGAGGACCCTTCAGCCGCCCTTCTCTGCAGGCGACAGCAACTGCGGCGATATCCCCGACTGGATTGGCGTCACTGGCACTCCCATCATCGACCCCGCCACGGACATCATGTACGTTTTCTCCAAGGGCTACAGGGACGGCACCACCTCGGGCACGGCCAATGGCGTCTACAAGATGTATGCCCTTCGCATCCCCTCGTTGGAAGATGTCGGCGGATTCCCCGTCTTGATCGACGGCATGAACGCAGACAACGACAAGGCTCGGTACTTTGTTGGCGGCGTGGCCCTGCAGCGACCCTCGCTGGCCGACGTTGGCGGCCACATTGTGGCCGCTTTCGGCTCCCATTGCGGCCGATGGAACTACACCGGCTACCTCCTGTCCGTCAGCAAGACGCCGGGTGTCGGCCCCGTGAGCATGTGGGCCACGGAAGCTGCACCGGGCGCCCCTTCACCGCAGCCTCTCGACCTTGCTCTCGAGAGGGGTGGCAAGGCTGGCATTTGGCAGAGTGGCATGGGCCTACCCGTCGTCGGCAACAACGTCTACTTTGTCACCGGTAATGGCCAAGGCCATGCCAACGGCAACGTGCCCGCCAGTGGCAGAGTGCCCATGTCGACACTCGACGAGTGCGTCGTGAGGATGGATATCACGGGTGGCAAGCTCAGCCTCGTCGACTACTTCCAGCCCTACGACTACATCGCCCTCGACGCCGGCGATCGAGACGTCGGCGCCTCTGGGCTCGCGATCCTAGACCCGACCGTGTTCAAGGGCACGGGAGTCAACCGGATGTGCGTGACGGCGGGCAAGAAGGGCAGGGCCTACGTGATGAACGCCGACAACCTGGGTGGCTTCCGGCAAGCGACGGACGGCGGAGACGGCGTGCTGCAGACCATCGAGCTCGGGTTCTCCTTGTACGGTGGATTCGGAAGCTACCCCGCCGAGGGAGGGTACATCTACGCAACCACTGTCGGCGGTCCTCTCGTGGCTTACAAGCTGGGTTTTGACGCCAGGGGTGCGCCGCAATTTACCCTCGCCGGAAGGTCCGACTTCATCTCTGCTGGCCGGGTGGGAGTTGGTCAGATGACGATTACGTCGGACAACGGCAGGCCAGGAACAGGCATCGTAAGATGAGGCTCTGATTCGCAACACTTTCCCACTGCTAACATGTCGTAGGTCTGGGTAACAGATGTCAACACCGGTCTCCGAGCTTTCCGGGCCGTTCCTCAGGACGGTGTCATGGTTCCCATCACCCTCCCTTCGACGCAAGGTGTGAACAAGTTCCAGCGTCCCGTCTTCGGCAACGGTCGGGTCTTCTTCAACGTCAACAACAACAGGCTCGTGGCCATGGGCTCTCCGGTCAACTCGGCAGTCAACTGCACCAGCCCGGTCGAGTTTGGCTACGTCGAAGCCGGCACCTCGAAGAGCTTGACGGTTAGCTGCAAGGCCAACGTGGGACTCAGCCAGATCAGTGGCTGCTCCGTTGCTGACCCGACCTGGAAGTGCGCCAACTCGACTCTTCCCCAAGGCGCGGTCGCAGCTGGCACCTCCTTCTCGCTGAACGTCACTTGGGACCTGTCAGACCCGGCTGTGCGCGTCGTTCCCGGCTTCCTCTCCAGCGCTTTGACCCTCTCGGTCAGCCCTCCAGCCGAGTACGCCTCGAGTGTTGTGGTCTCGCTCCAGGGCACCGTCGTCAAGCAGGGTGCTTTCCTCAGCGCGACCCCATCTGACATTGCCTTTGGAAGATTGGTCCTCCGAGACTCTCCCGACGGCCTGACTGGGTCTGCACTTCTCCAGAACATTGGCAACGGCACCCTGACCTTCACCGGATTCGCCTGGCAGACCAACACCAGTGACTATGCCAACTTCACCAGCAACGGCGACCTGGGCTCCGGCTTTTCCTCGACCAACTTCCCCGCCGTCGGATCGAATCTCGAGGCCGGAGCGAGCTTGACTGTCGCGCTGCGTTTCATGCGCCAGACACCGGGCTCGTACATATCAAAGATTACCATCTGGTCGAATGGTGGGACGGGTCTACTCACTCTGAGCGCATCCGTCAACGAACCGCCCACCGTGACCTTCGAATTGGCTGATGGCTCAGGCGGCTGGAACCCGTTGTCGGACTACAAGGTTTTCTTTGGTGACGTCCCAGCGGGAGGTCTCGTCGACAAGCAGATCCGAGTGTGCAACAGGGGCGGCGCGCCGCTGACCATCACCATCTCCAAGCCGCCCGCGACGCCGCAGCTCTTTGCTCTGAACCCCAACCACGAGCTCACCGAAGGAACGCAGGTGACGGCAGGGTCCTGCGCCATTGGCAGCGTCGGTATTCATGCTGCCCCTGTTCAACCCAACCACCCATCTCAGCCTTTGAGGGCCTTGTGGACTCTTAGTACTGATGGCCTCGATCCCGTCACCGGCGAGGCTTCCGGCCTCCATAACATCGTCTTTGACGGCACCGTCGTCTCCAAGCAAGTCGGACCTCTGCTCTCCAACGGCACTGCGCGGTACCAGTGGGTCGGATGCTTCCAGGACACAACGAACTTGGGCCGCAACCTGCAGGTCTCTGTCAACAACGCCGCCCAGCAGAGGACGAACACACTGCAGCAGTGCCAGGGGCTCTGCCTGGACAGAGGCTACATTCTCTCTGGCGTTCAGTACCATCAGGAGTGTTGGTGCGGTGGAAACATCAGGAACCCTTCGACGTACCGCGACGAGTCACTGAACCTCTGCACTTTCGACTGCACGGGCGACGACACTCAGGCCTGCGGTGGTGACTACGGCCACATGAGTTTGTACGCCGATGCCACCCAGTTTGACATTCCCGCATTCTACCGGTCGCTCAACGCCCCCAGCTCAAGCTCTTCGGTGGCGGTGTCGACAGCTTCGAGCACTAGGATTTCGTCGAGCGTCGCTCCCTCTTCGTCCAGCTCGAGCGTCGTTGTCTCGAGTAGCGTGGCATCTTCCGTGTCGTCCAGCAGTGTCATTGGCAGCTCTGTGGTTTCCAGCACTGCCGTTCCCAGCACCGTGCTTTCCAGCTCTGTGGTTTCCAGCTCGGCCGTTTCCAGCACTGCCATTTCCAGCACCCCGGTTTCCGGCTCCTCTACCATCTTGAGCTCTTCTGGTGGAGTTTCGACCTCCAGTGTGGCCCCTACCACATCCACCTCGACGACGTCTTCGTCTACTTCAAGCAGTGCGACGCCCTCTTCGACCATCATCATGTCGCCCCTCAACCCTCGCATGCCTGCCATCGTCGGCGGCCAGTGGCAATACGCAGGCTGCTTCAAGGATCTCGTCGACAACGAGCGGCTCTTCACCGGGGCTTCGTCTGCCTCGGATGACATGAGCCTCGACAAGTGCGCTGCTTTCTGCAGCACAGGCGCTCCCGGCGGCGGTGCCTTCAACTACTTTGGTGTCGAGTACGGACGCGAGTGCTACTGCGGGTGGGATGCCCAGGCGGCCAAGATGGCGACGGCCGAGGCCGAGTGCTATGCGCCGTGCGCCGGGTCGCCTATCGGGCTGTGCGGCGCCGGCTTCCGGCTGTCGGTGTACAACAACACCATCCCCAGCAAGCCACCATCGGGGCCTGAGAATGCTGCCCGGGCCGGCGACTACGAGCTGCTCGGCTGCCAGACCGAGGGCGTCAATGGACGCGCTCTGACGGGCAACTTTTACGGCTCGGATGACATGACCTCGAAGACGTGTGCTGCTTTCTGCGCCAAGGGCAGCTGGCTATTCATGGGAGTGGAATACTCTCGCGAGTGTAAGTTGGCTCCTGACCTTTGAGCGTCTCTCACTAACATCTCCCAGGCTGGTGCGGAAACTCGGTGAATGCTGGATCGATCCCAGCTCCTCTGAAAGAGTGCGACATGAGGTGTCAAGGCAACCAGGCAAGTCCCATCCTTTTGCGTGTTATTCCGTCCACTAACTCTGGTGTAGTCTGAGTTCTGCGGTGGCAACAACCGTCTGGGACTTTACCAGCTTTCTCCTCTCAGCGGAGTTTCGTCTTCGGCCGTCGCCTCCCCTACATCGACCGTTCTCGGCTCTTCGACACCGTCCAGCTCGTTGGCTTCCACCATCGCTAGCACAACCTCGGTGGTTTCTTCTGCGTCTTCCAGTACCAGCGCGTCGACTTCGACGAGCAGCTCGGCTGTTTTGTCTTCGCCAGTCTCCACGACCAGCCTCGTCCCGTCCGTCCCGGCCTCCACCACCAAGGCCACGACCACCCTCACGCCGGTCAACAGCGCAACCTCGGTCGCCTCGGCCACCGCGACCGACGGCTACTACTACGTCGGCTGCTACAGGGACAGGAACGCAGGCCACGCTCTTCCGCTCTTGTTCGCCAACAGGAGCGTCACGCCCGAGCTCTGCATCGACTATGCCAACTCTGTGCAGGCCAAGGCCCCTACCCCGACCACGAAGCTGCCGTACCTCTTCCTCGAGTACCATCACGAGTGCTACGGCGGGAGCAGCTTCGACTTCCAGGGCGCTGCCGTCACCACGCTGGTGGGAACGAGGGCGTGCAAGAACTACTGCTACGGCAGCGTCAGCACCTTCACGACGGACGGCACGGTCACGACGACCACCGGCACGGCCAACTACTGCGGCGGTGCCAAGATGTTTGACCTCTACGCCTTGTCGACGCCGGTCGAGTTCCCGACGACGGGTGGGCCTTTGGTCACCCAGACGGCGTAATAATTTGAAAATATGAGAGCTTAATTGGCGTAATGATGGCCCGGCGAGGCCTTGCTAATCTCAAAAACTGCGTTTCAGTACATACCCAGGCATACCGCCAAGCGGATGCCAGATAGTCATTCATATATTTAGAATTTCATATTTAACATTACTCGTCTCTCTGGTGACCTATTCCGAACTCTGGAGTGAAATCCCCTCAAACTCAGAGGTCGGCAGCGTCGAAGTTGCGGATCAGGTCGTAGTAAAACTTGAGAATGTCCATGTGCGCACTCATCTTGATCCTCTCGTCGATGGTGTGCGCGTTGAGCCTGGCGTCGTCGCGGATGGGGATGAAGCGGTAGACATTCGGCGTCAGGTCTTTTATCATGTCAGTACGTCAACCTTTTACTCTGAATTCCGGGTGTACTCACTCAGGTAGTGTCTCGTGTCGGTGTTACCCGTCATCAGCTCGCCCACGGGCACGACCTTGCCCCCGTCAAAGGCGAAGGTCGACTGCAGCGTGCCGGAGAACAGGTCCCAGACGGGGCCCTTTGTCGGGGAGAGCGGGGCCACGAGGGTCTTTTGGGAGGACGTCAGGACCAGCGTGCCGTTGTAGTCTACCTCGTAGAGCGGCTTGACCTCATCCTGCAGCGTCGCCATCTCGCCCAGGTCCTGCTTCTTCGCAGCCGCGTACCTTTCGTACTCCTCGTCGCCCTCGAACGCCTTGACGCTGATCCCGTACTTGGCGACGATGTCGGAGATGTAGGACACGATGTTGTGCTGGATCTCGGGGATGCTGTTCTGCGGCGCGACGCGGTAGTTGACGCCCACGCGGACGACCTCGGGCATCGCGTTGATCTTTTGTCCTGCTTGGAAGTAATCCACGCTTTGGGAAGTTTGCAGGCGGTAGTGCGTCGACCTATCTTGACCAATAAGTTCCTGCGCCAGGGCGGAGAGGTTTCCCGAGCGTAGGAGTTCGGTTACGCGGGGCTGGGCGGAGGGGGAGTAGCGCGCCTGGCAGACTACGTGCTCGTACAGCGGGGACGATGTCGTGAGCAGAGGGGTGTAGGGGTGGGACTCGAGGGCGACGACCATCTCGGAGACGATGCCTATGCCGGTGTGCGGGAAGGGCACGGAGGAGTGGCCGCCCGTCACGTGGAGCTCCAGCCAGATGTCGACGTGGCCCTTTTCCGTGACCGCGGGGAGGGCGTAGAGCGTGTCGGAGTGTTGCTGGAGGCCCATGCCGCCCTCGTCGAGCACCAGCGTCATGCTGTCGTTTCCCCAGATCGAGGAGAGGTGGGTTGCGATGTGGCCTGCGCCGCGGGCGCCGGAGCATTCTTCGTCGAAGCCTGATGCTAGGATTATAGTCCTGCGGGGGGACCAATCAGAGTTTGAGAGGAGAGATTCGAGAGCGGATAGAAGAGCTGTGAAGGAGTTCTTGTCGTCCGAGGATCCTCTGCCCCAGAGCCATTCTCCGTCGAAGTGTGCTGAGAAGGGGGGATGCGTCCAGGTCGAGGCGTCGGCTACGGGGACCACGTCCTGGTGCGCTGCCAGCAGGATCGGTTTTAGGGAGGGTGAGGTGCCGGGGAGGGTGTAGACTAGGCCGAAAGTGTTTACTTTTTCGAGGGTTGCGCGGCGGTGGCTTTTCGAGTCAGTATTTATACATTTATACAGAGGTTGAAAGACGAAGAGACGTGAGGGATGTGGAAGAGAAGAGGGAGTATGGTGAGGATGGAGGAAGGGCTTACAAGACGGGATACGTCTTCCTGATGACGTCGTGCAGCTCGTGGAAGACCTCCCACCGCGGGTCCTTGTCGAAGTCGCCCAGGTCGTCGTAGCAGATGGACGGGACGCGGACGAGGGCCGCGTGGCGGTCTACCTGTTTGCGCAGGGCGGCGGGGGAGGAGAAGAGGGAGGAGGCGGAGGGGAGGTTGTCCGAGGGGGTTACGGGGGGCGGGAGGTCGCAGGTGAAGGAGGATGGCGATGAAGAGGAGGAGGACGAAGAGACGAGTGGTTGTTGGTCTAGGGCGAGGGCCGTTGAGGCTAGGAGGGGGAGGAGGGCGCGCATGGTGGGCGTTCGGCTTGGTGGTTTGAGGAGGTGAGGGTTGTGAATGTGGTTTTCTCACGGGACCTGGATCCTCAGGTCGAGAGTTGGGGAGAGGGAGAAGCGGACGTGAGGGTCTACGTGGGAAGGGGATTGGTTTTGTGGTCGCACGCCTGTATGGAGCTGCATTGCGTGATCCAATTCTTTTTTCAGGTTCCCCCGTTGATCCATCCATGCAAGAATGCATCATCGTCTATCAACGGTGTGCGACCCTCCCCTCACCTCACCTCGACCCCAGACCGCCGAGATAGGAGCGTATCGGAGAGTATCCACAGTTACCTGGGACTGATAACGATCCCGACGGCCCCCTGCATCGGAGTCGGGGGCCACCCGACCGGTGCCGATACGGAGATGTGGGCTGGTTTGTTCCGCGGGGAAGTAGGTGGTGGTTGGTTTCTTGGACCTTCCTTATTTGACGGGGGGATTGAGGGATTGGGTGGTTATTGGTGGTCGGCTGTTTTGTTGGTTCGTCGGCAATTCTGGGCCGATGTGGGCTGATATCATTGGGGTGGTTGTCCAGTCTATGGATTCGATGGAAGCGCTGTTCGGTCTTTGCTTCGTGATATCTACTTGTACTCGGCATTTAAGAAAGCCGGTTCTTACGGCCTGGAGTCGGGAGGTGGCGTCGGAGGGCCGAAAGTCAATTTGGGAGAGGTCGGGACCGGCGCCGGTTCCGGAGGTCGGTGGCCGGGGTCCGGGATGGTTTCCGAGGGGCCAGGGCGTGCAACGTGCTAGTCATGGCTCTCGCGAAAAGTGCCCGCGCAGAATTTCCAAGCAACAGAATGGCCTCCAAAAAACGGAACTTGCGGAACCCCTCCACCACCTGTCTCATATCCTTCAGAATCAGCCTCAAACTGCTCCATCGAGTCCCATGAGAATCCTGGCCCTGGACATCCCCTGTTTCTGTTCCCAGCACCACCAGTTGATGGGTCACCCCGGCCTTCTCCCAAGCATCTTGGCCGATTTCAGCTATGTTAA
Organism: Colletotrichum musicola; assembly: GCA_014235935.1. Classification (NCBI taxonomy): domain Eukaryota; kingdom Fungi; phylum Ascomycota; class Sordariomycetes; order Glomerellales; family Glomerellaceae; genus Colletotrichum; species Colletotrichum musicola. The sequence continues at coordinate 14,559 of WIGM01000235.1, read as the reverse complement.
TACGGTATGCGACCCCGTCCGGTCTGCGCTCAATCTGGAGCACAATTCGCGTCGTCTTGTTGTAATCAGGCGGTGGCGTCCTTTTGGCTATTGCAACAAACTCATACGCCCCGCTCTTACTTGCGCCAGCATCGTGGCTTTCCTTGGAAACACCCGTTTAACCAACGACTTCTCCCTCGGCGTCAATAATGTTCTGGCGGTAGCGCGTCCATCGGTCCCTTAGAAATGGGCTATGCTCAGAACCCCAGATACCCGACTTGACGGGCTCAGTAACGTTAAATCGCGCCGTATCGGCCCAGAATAGCAGCAGCTGATCGTCTGGGGTGTCGGCCAGTCTGTCAGTCAAAGCCTTTGGGCAGTTTTCGTTGATGTCATTCATGGAGACGGCCAGCGTTCCCCTCATCGTTGCCGCAAGAGGCTGCCACTTGCGACCCGGGTCATCCATGAAGAGACGTCGCACCTGGACGACCCGGGGAGGAGTGTTTCTGAAAACGTAGGCAAGTATCACCGGTTCCAGTCTGACTTATCGTTAGTACAAATAGCAACTGCTAGCAGACGTCAACTTCAGCTTACCCAGTTTCAACATGGTCGTCCTTTATCGTTAAGCCCACGGCACCCTGCCATCCGACCCATGACCAACTTGGGAACGGAACCTTGCGTTTGAGAGGTGTAACCTTCAGCGTCGTTAACCCGGTACGTCTGGTCAAGCCGGTAAACGCGGGTTCCCAGCAGAGTCTGGGTTCGAATCGTGAGGAGGGAATGCCCCATAAGAACTGCTCTCCCGTAAGTTCTTGGGCCTGCTGTAGGATAGCTGAGAAGGCGTCATAGCTATCTCCCTGGACTGTGAGGTTTCTTTGCGTGTAGTCCAAGACAAGTTGCGATAGCCTCAGCCACATCTGATCGTTCTCGTAATCAGAGCCCATCAGATTCTGGAACCCCGAGTTGAGATAATACTCTGATTGCTGCAAGTTATTCCACGTAACTCTTGCTATTGGCGCTTCAGAGCTGGTCTCCTCCGAAAACTGCGCGATGCAGCACGCCCAGAGGAGTTGCTCCTCGAGGAAGATCACAGCTCGACGAGTGAGTGCTCTTTCTTGCAGAGTCCATCCGCGGGTCGACCATGTTGTGCCTGCAGTTGGGTGCGCCGCGAAATCTTTGTCCGGCGGTTTTAAAGCCGTCAAGAGACAAATGTCTTCCATCGAGCCTGGCTTCCTGATGGTCACGATTTCTTGTGAACCACCGCGCGGTCGCGAGATTCCAGGCAAACCCGCGTCAGCGCCCCCGCTGCCCGCAGCTATAATAGTTAGCAGTGAGCTTGCGTAGATACTCGCCATCTTTCCGATCTGGATGCCCTTATCCTCCTCGCTGTTCTGGATGATGCAAATGGCATCGACCCAGATGTATTGGATCCCTAGTGACCTTGTGAACTGAAAGGCGTCTTCAATGGTTTGAGAGACGCGACCCTGGAGTGATCCAAGTTGATGAAGTTCTTTACAGTTAGATGTCTCCAGGACCACTTTCTGCGAAGCTGTCCCCCAAACGTAACTCAGCGCGGTATACTTGAGTTGGGTAAGGTCCACGTCTTTAAAGTCGACAATTGCTGATCGGTTCACATCGATAAGACGAAAGGCCGGCATAAGGCTGAGAAATCATGTCAGCAACAAACATAGAGTTCTTAGCTGGTTTCAAACGTGATTGACGCGCCTGGAGGTTTGGTTCCGGTAGACTCCGTGGATTGAACCGCATGATGACACATGACTTTGGAGACAATGTTGGAGCCACTGAGCCGGAAGGCCCGTTGGTACCTTGGCAGGCCGTTTCCTTCCAGCGAAAAACACGGTATCCGCATCCTCGGCATTTCCAAATATGTTTTCCATCTTGGAAAAACCAATGTCCGACTCTGGACGGTACGTTTGAAAGCATTCGACAAGACGCTTCCATCTGTGTATCGTACCGACCATCCCCGGGCCCACCGCGTCCGAAGCGGCGGGTTGAAAGCCCAATTCCAATCGCCTTAGGTGAAAGACATCGCCCCCTTCCTCCGAACGGACGCTTTTCCATGCTATGCCCTCGGGAGGCATCAAAGTCCCCGCAACTCCGCAGACGGCGATACAGAAAGGATCGTCCACTTCCTCCGCGACTAGACCAGCAAGCTGATGCCGCTGCTGTTGCAGAACAGTCACCACGGCCTTGCAGAACGAGCAGCTAGTGGCCGACTTCTGTATTCGACTCAAAAGGCCGAGCGACCACATCGGCGCGACTTGGCCAGTTGTATCGTGGTGTTTGAGAGGGAAACGGTCGCCGGAGGGCCGTTCGCCGGCGTTCATGGACTGGATCTCGGCAGCTGTAGGATGTCGAAGGAGATCAAAGTCGATGTGTGAGCAGTACTCACAGGGCGTGGAGTCTGGCGCCATGCTTTCGAGGAATTTGACTCTTTCAATCAAGCACCGACTCCGCTCGTTGTCATGTTATCTGATCGGAAAATGATGCCTAGTGTGAGTTGCGCCTGTAGATATGAACGCTCGCGGAGTTCGCTGGTTACTTCAGTCTGAGATGAATAGCGGGGTTTCTGATTCTCGGGAATACATATTCTCGGGAATACATATTCTCGGGAATACATTGTCAAAAATGGAAAATGCACTGTTCTGCCCTTTCTGGGCGGTTGCATGGTGACACGTCACACCAGTGTCCAGCCTGATTTAACTGTATATGACTACCATGGAGGTTTGTTTGAACGCGATATATACAGCGCTGAGCCTCGCCTTGGTTTAAGAGCGATGTATACTCGTTAGGTATAGCGAGAGAAAACAACAAGGGTGCCGGCCGCATTGTATTACGAAGAGAATTGCATCACCATCCTTACCCAACGAGCCGCCTCCTTAGAGGCTGGGTCTGCCCCAAGGTCGAATACTTCCGTTTTAGAATCAAGCCGTATTTCGATCGCCTTTGGGTCAATGACGCCCCCGGGCTCTGGCTCGATGACAGTCCTGGGCGTCCTTTTGTCACCTCGATACGGAAGGTAGTCGAGCATCCGTCGCCACACATTGCCGAGTTTGTAATAGGGATGCAAATCACGTACATGGAACGCGCAGGGGTTTTCCACCCATCTGAGAAGGCAGAATTTCAGCTGGTGTCCTCGTTGCCGAATCTGCGAGAGATTCACATCGCACTGGGTGCCTTGGAACGTTGCGAGGGCACCATCAACCTGCCCAGTCCACAGCACTCTCATTCGGGACTACGACCGATTGACGCGATGATGTACCCGCGTTTGGCGACATGTCAATACTCCAGGGTTCTAAGAACCCCAGATGAACAAGACCCTGTTGACTAATTACTTCCATGCCTCGTATAGTCGACATTCAGACCCCTCTCCGTTACACATCCGGCCGTTGCCGTCTTCCCTCCATGCTCCCATTTCGCAATCGGGGGCTCTCATTACTCTGCGCATGGGAGCAACAGCCGCGACTCCGATACAGAAACCGGTATTATCCGGTGTCTTTGTAAGGCAATGAGTCAGCGGCCACCGGCGTTACGGGCCGCTGGCTAGCGTTGGAGCGCGGAATGCGAGAAGGGGTTCTTGGCGCTCATGAGAGGGCATCGTGGGCGCGATGGCTTCGTGTGAGAGGTGAAGCTGAGGCACGACGTGTGTTGCGTCACAGCAGCCGCGCGCGGAGCTTCGCAGCGAACAGATGGGGCACCAAGTTTTAACTTCCGGGAACGGCAATCTGTCTTTTTAAGAGCCGTAAGTAATGTCTTACAACGACCTTTATTATGACTTTACGCTGACTCAACAAATAGCATGCAAGCTATATAACTGACAGAGTTCGTGCCTGCAGGCCTATTCGGCTGGGGTCTCCCAAGCAACAATAGAGATAGTGTAGAACACGTCGCTGGCGATGAACATGCTTCCAGCCCGCAGTACAGCTAAAACATGCTCATAGGAAAGAAGTTTGTCAACGTAAACTTTACTAGCCAGCGGATTCGTCCGCGAGAATCGCCAAAAATCCTTCAAAAAAGGAAATGTCACGACACAATCGTGACAATTGGCAAAAGAAGTGGTCGACGTTGGCCTGATTCGAACAGACGCTCCCGAAGGAACAAGATTTCTAGTCTTGCGCATTAGACCACTCTGCCACAACGCCGTATGATCCCTGTTGCTGATCGCAACTTGGAGTGGAAATGTTGGGATTGCTCGAGTTTCTATGCAAGAAGCGGTGAGCCATCGGACCCTCACCACTGACGCGGGAACCTTCGTCTGTCCACTGGATGCACCGCCGAGGCTCCTTAAGTTCAGGAGGAGAGACTCGATTTGTAGTCTCTGTGGTTTTCATGTTTGCAATTCGAACTGTGTCCGGTCGGACGCCCTGTCCCGCGATGGAACGCAATTCCGACGCGTGGAGTCATTTGGATAAGCCGCAAAGGGCTGCTGGGAGATGACCCAGCCGCGATGGGCATGTTGCACGCGGCATTGGGGTGGTCTTCTGCCGAACCCGACCACATCGTGGGTAAGGCCCTGGTCCAGCAGTTCATGAGATCACCACCCCCGTAGCGGGTGCCGCGCGATGCCTTTCACGACGGACCCGAGGGCGACTCGCGCGTGAGCTGTAGAAACGCCTGGTCCATGCAACTGTCATCGTGTTTGATGAGCGCCAGAGGATGACCGTGTCGTTTCCGACGCCCTGGGACTGGGTACGTCTCGTGGCCGAAACAGCGTCTCATGGCGGGCTGGTCCCGGATACGAGTCGGACATCATCATACGACGGAGACCTGTTCAAGACCTCGGTCCGATTTCGCGAACCCGACGGCTTCGCTAACACAATAGCAAAAACCTCGGCCTGGACGGCTGAGACGCATCGAGTCTTGAGTACGGAATCGCCAAGGCGGCGTCTGCTCTGTCGGGCTCACATTCCGTGGGGTGCTTGACTGGAGATCTCGGCCCAGTGCCGATCTTGAGCGGGTGTTTCCTTTTTGTTTCCTGGCGGCGACGACAATCCTCACTCTGTAATCGTTATCGCCATGGTCCAGACCATATTCTCCCAGAAAAACGGACGGAGACCGCCGATCCCACCGCCTCCCACCATCTGATCACCCCGTGGATCCGTCCGATGCGGCCGGTGCACCGGACGGGTACCGCCTCATCCGGTAGCAGGATTTGTCCGCCAGGCTAGCAAAGTTGAGGCCATAGGGCTGGGGAGTTGACTCGATCGGCCGGACTGACGTCAATCGTCTAATGAAGATGGGATCTGTCTTTTTGATTTCAATCACCGCGGTGTTTGCGTCTTCTGGTGGTGCCCGATGGTGGTGTGTCCGGAGGGCGTTCGGTGGGCATCCGGTGCTGCAGCGATGGGATGCCTGTCGTCCGGTCGCTGCCAAGGTTCGGCCGGAGGGGTCCTCCGACGTTGTTAATGTTTCATTTCGGACGGCGGGTTGGGAGACGGGCTGGACCTTCGCACCGGCCGCAGGATACGCTGCCGGATCGCCCGTCAACGCGGGTGCTGGTCTTTGGCCCGGATGATCCATTTTGCCATTGCGACGAGATTCTTTTTTGCGGGCAGCGATCACAGATGGGATCGCTGCAGGGTTCAAGAAATAGCGAGAGACGAATGCAACTATGAGCGGGCTGGACTGGAATGATTTGCGTTGTGGATATTCTGCTCGTTCCGTTGATCTGATCCTTGGCTCTTAGCTGATCATCATAAGGGACGATCGTTCCCGGTTATCCTCCAAACGTCGACGACTTCAAGTTGCGAGAAAAAAAATAGACAAAAACGAGACGATGGACGGCGCTAGAGAGCAGTTCGGACTGTGTCGTGCATCATCGCGATCTGATGGTCGAGGGGGAGGGCGCTACTTTGAGTTGCGCACGTAGACACACGTGGTCCGGGAAACGTGGGATGCACGGGCAGATGGGATGCCGACGACGAAAATACCGCATTCGTTGCCTGGAACAGAATTGTGTTCGGCTGACCAATCGCGAAGATTCGGTTAGACAGTTGGTTTGACGCAACGGAAACTCTGCTCATGGTTGACCGACATGTTGGTGAAGGGCGCAGGAAACTCTCTTCGTCCAGAGTTTTCCCCGCATGAGCCAAGATCGTCCAAGTACCGCGACATGTTGTTTCACGTCAAGACGCAGATCGTCTGGGTTGCATTGACATTTCACACGTCACACAAGAGCGAAAGCAGTGGGAAGAGGCACAGAAGTGGTTGAAGAATAAGTATTGAACATTTGAAGGTTATGAACTTTGTACAAGAACATGCAAATCCCAGGTTATGAGTCAGGGAGAGGGCGACGCTTGGTCAGCCCACCCATTTCTCTGATGTTGGTGTTGTGAAACTCTTTTCCAAGTCATCTCGTCTCATCAGAAAAGTCTAGATGAGAAGCAAGGAACAAGGGGGTATCAGATGCGAAGTCCGACGGGGTCCTTCTCTAAAACTCTAAAGGCTTGGTCGCGCTCCAAGTTTAGAAGCGCTTGCGAAGAGCACGGCGGCGCTTGTTGCAAGAGGACTGTGACGGAGGTGTTAGCTTGACTGTTATGATCTACAGTTGGCGGTTTCTAGTCCGAACTCTCCATGCTTGGACAACTCTTGTGACGCACACGGGGAGACGGACGTTGGAAGGGAGCGAGGGAATCAGGCGAGACTTACGGCAGGGGCAGAGGCAGAGGCGGCAGGGGCAGAGGCGACGGGGTCAGAGGCCTCGTTGTCAGCGGCGGCGGGAGCAGAGGGAGTAGCAGTGACGGTCTGCATGGTGGTGGGGGTGGCCGGGGTGGGGGTGGCAGGGACAGCGGGGGTAGCGCCGGAGCCGGAGCCGGAGCCGCCGGAGGTGAAGTCGACGCAGCTCATGTAGGTCTGGCCGGCCTCGGCGGAGTCCCACCACCACTGGAGGACGCAGTTGCCGGCGGTGCCGCAGTTGGAGGGCAGGGAGTCGGGCAGGGTGACGCTGAAGGCGGTGTTGTTGGCGGCGACGCCGGTCTTGGTGGAGGCGTAGTTCTCGAATGAGATCAGGGGGCTGCCGATGATGGAGTTGGTGGTGGTGTCGACGACGGAGACGTTGGCGACACCGGTGTGGGGGGCACGGATCTCGACCTGGAAGTCGACGGTCTGGCCGGGAGTGTAGGACTGGACGTTGGCGGAGTTGTCGGCGAACTTGTAGCCCTTGCAGAGCTCGAGCTGGCACTTGGAGGCGTCGAGGGAGGAGCCGGCCTGCTGGGCGAGGCCCTGGATGTTGCCGAAGGGGTCGGACTGCTCCGTGTTCCACATGGTGTTGCCGCAGGCCTCCTTGAAGGCGTCGCCGGCCGGGCGGGGGGTCGGGGACATGACCTTGCCATGGGCCGAGACGGCGGCGACGAAGGAGAGGACGGTGACGATCTTGGACTGCATCTTGACTGTTTTGTTGTTGACTCGAAGAGTTTGTTTGAGTTTCGGTTGAGAAGGTAAAGTTGACTGTTGGGATTCGTCGAGTTTGCGTAGAAAGTTCAAAAAGAGTGGCTTGTGACTAGCACAGCTGGTTTGTAAAGAGTGTGTGGAAAAAAAAAAAAGAATGAACGTTTGAACAGATTGGAATGAGACAGAGATCGGACAGAACAACGGGCAAAGGTGAGGTGCGGCTTCGACGAGGCTCTTATACCGGCCTTGCCCAGCAAACTTCCATCCCATCACTCCCACCCACCCACCCACCAGTCCCATCCCACCCGGTCCGTCCTATCTCGTCTCCCTGGGCCTGGGTCGTCGTCAGTCGCCGGGTTTGTGTCATGGGCGGCCCAGTCCGGGGCCCGGCCATTGCGCAGGGGGAGGACTCTGGCAATCAATTCGTGACGGCTTGGGGCGAGAGAAGCTCTCAGGGGTGCGAAGTCCGTCGTCAGCGCCTGCTGAGGAAGACAAGAAGGAAAAAGGCCCAGGGATGCATTCCCCCGACATTGGCAACGGCCTTTCCAACCCGCAGGCGATCCATCCGCGGTCCTGGAACGCTGGCAGACTTCTTAGCCAACGTCGACCACCCCGGCCTCCTTGGCTGAGGGAATGCCAGCGATTGGACGAGGCGGTGTGGGCAGGGCTCCCGCAACGGGAAGTAGTCGCCAAGTTGTTTAATTTGAGTGAGGCTGCGTGGGTACTCCTGTTGGGCCGAAGCTTGACCGTCTTTGGCTGGTGGTGCCTGTCTGTGCCTGAGTTCCTGGCTCGTTCTCCCACGAGGGCGGAGAGGCTCGCGACGATATCCCTGTCGGTCTGGCTCCTTTGCCGGGGTCGATGAAACGGCACCATCACGCATCTTTCAGGCGGCTCCGCCGTGTACCTCCTCTCCGTCACTCGTCCGCCGCCCCTTTCCCATCCCATCGTCGGTCCTCGGCTCTTCTCATCTTCGTCCTCGATGACCACCTCGGTGGAGGAACGTGGAGGCAGACGGGGCGGTCCCGGTGGATGAAGTAGATGGACGGTCGGTGCGCTGGGAAAGGGAAGATGCCTTGCGCGGGTGACAGATCACCTACGGCGCGTGCAGCTCATCAGCTGGAAATTGAGTTCCAGTAATCCTTCTGTTTCAAGAAGCTTCTCCGTTGTCTATTGCCTTCGTCACCGGGCGACAAACACCGTGCATCAGTTGGCTACCCTGTTGGACGACCAAGACATTTTTGGCCGGCCTTCCGCTCGGGACCGGCATAGAGACTGAATACGTGCACTATCTGGATGCATCTGAGATGACGAAGATTCGTTCGTCTTGGGTGCTGTGTTCCATCTTGGATCGTAATTCCATCGCGAACACGACAACTTTGCAGCGCACGCACGACGTGTTCTCCTCCCCTTCCCATCAACTTCTGACAGAATGCCCGGACTTCGCCTGGGTGGACTCCGCTCTACCCGACTTGGCTCCTGGCTCGCGCGCGTCATACGAACGCACTTCTCCAGCGGTTCCTGATCGATTCGATTCGTCCCAGTTGCTGATGACGCTTGTGCCTGGGAGGGGTGCCTGGCCGGACTCTCAGAGCGACAGGCAGAAGAGAGCAGGAGGAAAGGGCACAATTCTCGTTTGTTCCTGTCTTCCTCTCTCCCCTTTTTTCGTCCGATCATCAACTGAACACATTGAAACTCACCCCCGTGCCCACATCGTGGATCCCCTTTCTTGCTTTTTCTCGACGCAGGGTCAAGGGCGCTAAGAAAAAGGACCCATGCTACGCGCTATCCGCAAGCGGACCCAGTCGGCCTCCTGAGCCGTAAGATTGGGTCCTTTTTTTTTCAATCATTCAATCAATAACGTTTTTTTACCTTCAGGTGAGAAGGGGGGCGAGGGCTAGGCTCAGGCAAGAGATGAATCATGGGGATGGGAGCGCGGGCTCCAGCGATTCATGCGACGGAGAGTGTGCGAGATGAAAGGCTTTTGCAGATCCATGGGATGAGACGCACAAACACGCACACACAGGCGCATAAGAAAGCGCTGAGCGCTTGGAACACCCGCGCGAATCAGCGACCGGCCGGTATCATTCGGCCGAGAAGCGATGAGTAATCCCCGGGGCCCTTTTCCGGAGTCGGCTATCGGTGCCCGGGAGAGCCGTTCCCGGGCCACCGCCATAGCCGGAGTTCATCGCGGTAGACACCGTGACTCTGGAGCTCTTGACATATGACTGCTGAGAAGCTGAGGATTTGTCTGGCTTCAGATCTAAGCCCACCAAAATGTAACCAAGCTTCGAACGCCCCTATCCGGGGAAGTCAACTGTTGTGATGGTTGACCAGCAACTCCGGCTTCACAGAGGAGTATGTCTCTCTCTGCACTAGATCTCCTGATGTGTACTTCATAGTTTCTTCTTCCTCCTAGCGGCCTTCCTTCGATAAGGGGGTTGAGTGCTGGAATACCGCATCCAGTTCCGAAGACTATGCCAGTGCCGTTGCCGAAGCCAACCCCGGACCCGCGCCTTGAACCTAGCCCAAGAACCACACGCCCAAAAGCTTGGCCCTAGAAATACCGTTCTCTCAGAAACATTCATGACATTTCTTCAAAATTCCTCAAAAGCGATGGAACCAGAATCAGAAAGCTGACCGCTTCTGCTACTTTCCCTTCTCTATCAGAGCCATCCCACAAGTCCTCCCAGCAACTGCTGCAGCCCCCCCCCCCCCACAACCCCCCGGCCCCATCAGCCGCAATCACTTTATCCAAATCACTCTACGCCTCAGACCGGGATCGGCACTACAAACGTCCGCCCCTGATTACGTCATCAGGTTCAGGCCCCATTATCGGCAGGTCCGCAGTCGCCGACCGGTCCCGGGCCAAGGTCGGCAAAATCTCAGGGACGGAAGCGCCCATGATGGAAACCAGCTTAGTTAGATCGCTTGCCGGCGGCAATGTGGTCTGAACATAAACGCCCCGATCGCCGGGCGGATCGGCCGGCGAAAGCGGGGATGCTGTAGAGTTCGGTACCTGTTGCTCGGCGACTTCAACATCAAGGCTGTAGTGATAAGGTAGTTGAATACTCTCTAAGCTTCAACGGTAAAAATCCTCTAGATGAATGTGTCAAGGACAATTGCTAGAAAAGCTTTGCATTTGCTCCGAGTTACCTGACTTGCGATGCGGTATGTCAACGTGATATTTGTGCCTAACTCAAGATTATACCTACTCTTAGGAGGTGTTTACTTCAGATCAACGCCCAGTCTGCTTTCCAAAAATGATACGTCCTGAGCGCTGCTTCCACTTCCTTCTCCCTGGAAGACCTAAGGGCCATCCACCATGACGCCCAAAGAGTCAATGGATGTGGTTGTCAAAATGTCCACACTCCAGCCGGGTCTTCCACTTTGGCATTGCTGGACTGGTGTAAGGACCGGTAGGTTCGGGAAGCCACTCAGCTCGCCATTGTCAGCTCGGCTTATTCCAAGCTTGCCCTGAGACTGCCAAATCACAACAGCGTTTAGGGACTTGATGAACTTTTGTGTCTATGAGTAGTATTAAGTTTTCAATGGAATGATGCCTACAAAGAAGTGACAAGTAAAGAAAATATATACAGTTCTGTTTGTTTCTACCAATAAAAGATTCAGATAGAAGTCAACAAAACTAGACGCCCGAGGCTGTGTCCCTAACAGCTACAGAGCTTCCTTTGGGTTCACAGCTTGGGTTATTGCTGGCTTTGAGAAGCCCCATGTGCATACACTCCTGCAGATGAGGTTGCAGAAGTGCCCTTCAGCCTGAATTTTCGACATTGATACAGGAGCTGTCTGTGAAAGGGGAACCAGAAGCTTCTCTGGCTAAGCCGCAACCCAAGTGAGCCCCATCACGACTTCATCACGCGGCTTGACTCCAAGCCCGCGCCCTAATTCCCTCCTTCCCAAGTTTCGATTTTGTTCCTTCTTGCTTTTGTTTTGTTTTGATCTCCCCATCCCCAAGTCCAGCCGAAAATCTTTTCCTCCCCCTCCCATTTTTCATCCACAGACCTCCCACCGATACATCTTCAACTTCATCCATCTCCAACCTCGAGCATCTCCAACGGCGCGGCATCATCAACTCCGTTCTCTCAGGTGAGTGCTGGTCTCCCTCCCCCCATCTCTCTTCCTCTTCGAAGGCTTCTTCGCAGCCGCGACGGAATACCGGGCGGCCCTGGTGGCCACGACCGCTTCGTGCCATGGCTGGCAAGGACGCGTTCTGCTCCTCGCTTACCGCTCTCTGCCTGTCTTTCCCCCCCAACACATCTCTCTTTTTTCTTTCTTTCCCATCTCCTCCGTTTCAAACCAAACAATCCACCTCCGCAGATCGCCTCGCCCAGAAGACGCACTTTGGCAGCGCAGTCCCATCAGCGGACCAGCCAGCCGGCAGTGCTCGCTCGAGTCGTCGTATTGCCAGACGTCGGCAGATCTGGGCTCGAGCTGCCGCGGCGAAGGATCTCTGACCGCGAAGCAGGCGGCACGAAGATTGCAAAAAGGTACGTCCGAGCTGTCTTTCCATCTCCCCAAACCCCATCCAGCCAATGATGACCACATTGTCAGACTTATGATTTCTGTCCCAAGAATGATATCCAACTGAGTGGCAATCTGAAAAAAAAAGGCTCATTGCGTCTCGTTTACTGCTTCAACCACTTCCTCGAGCGATTTGGCTAACGAAACAACATCCTCGCAGAAACATTCCGGACTTGACCGCCATGGAGCCCGCGACAATCAGCGAAATCCCCCCATCCTTCCCCCGTCACCAGGCGCGGCGCGAGCGAATCGTCGACAGCCAGCGTCAAGCGGCGGGGAAAAGATAGGTGTCCCGCCCTCCTTCCCTCGCCCCCCGTTCGCGAACCGTGATGACTTCCTCGGCCGTTGGAAGGTTGAGGGTCAACGCTGCCGTTGAGCCCGTTGCGAACACACATGCCTGTCTGATTCTCACGTCTCCCCTTCGCCCGCGACTTCGAAACCATTGCCGTTGTCAAGTCGTCGGCTGACTCTTTTCGCTCTCAGGCAAGCCTGGTCACCAAGGGCATGCATTGTCAGGGTACGTCTTGTCCTCACTTTCCTTCTGTCTTTCCCCTTCCCCCATTGATGATGACAAACATTGTGGTCGTGAGCCGAGAGCTTAGATCGATGAGATCAATCAGTGATGATCTGATTGATGGATTTTTTTTTGCAATGACACAGGTTTCTGCGTTTCACTCGTTGGGCGGTAGCTGACAATTTCCAATTGACTCGTAGGAACTTCCCCGAAGGACGGCTCCGTCTGCTCAAGTCGTGGCATCCAACACTCACCGCTGCGTCGGGAAGGGCCAGACCGTTGCTGGAAGAGTTGCAGGCAAGTTGACCCTTTCCAACATCCCATCATCCCTCCCATTTTGTCCGCAGGATTACACAATGTTTCTTCTTCATACCGAGGGCGAGCACGCCCGGTGCGACACAGGATATGGTTCTGATAGCGCTGCAATCTCTGCAATTCATTTTGGTCTCTGTCAGAATCACGACACGAGCTGACTTGTGACGAGACTCAGAACAGACGCCTGGCACATCAATCCGCAACCTCCGCTGCTTTTGGATTCCTCTCGGAAGCGATGGCCTCCACGGATTGCCATTGAACACAGCAAGGGTAGGTTTCTCACCTTTCTATGTCTTTCCCTTGCTTCCTTCCTGGCGTGATGAACAAAAGGTTTCTTGGTAATGGTGTTCTGAGGACCGAATGGTCCGCTGATCTGCATTTTCTTTTTCTCACTGCTTCCCTCTGCCGCTCTCTCTGAACCGTTTCGCATGTCACAGATCAACTGACCTCGCGTTGGACCAGGACCAAGCAACGCCAATCCGCGATGCCGAATCTCTCGGAAAGTGATGCGGCTTCACGAGTTGCCAACACAAAAAGGGTCAGTATCTCTCCCATCCATCTCTTTTTTCTTTTCTTTCCAGACCTACCATGATGAGCAACTTGCAGTGAGTGGTCATCTGAGGACCAAATGGTCCGCTTATTAAAACCGCATATTCGTTTTCTGACTGCCCCCTCTATCGCTCATCTTCTGCGAACCCTTTTTACGTCACAGATTAACTGACCTCGCTCTGAACCAGGACCAAGCCACATCAATCCGTCATGTCGACTTCTCTCGAAATTGGTGCAGATTCACGACTTGCCAACACAGGAAGGGCAAGTGCCTCTTCCGTTCATCTCTTCCCCCCCCCCTTCTAGCTTGCTGTGATGAACAACTTGCGTGGTCAGGATATTCTGAGGCTTTTAGGCCTTCCTCCGCGTAACAGACTTCTTCCAGAAGATCTGCCCGCGGTATTAGAGACTAGATATAGCCTAGCTCTCTACTGAGAATGCTCCCCGATGTAGGGATAAGTATATATAACGGAACTAGGGTACCAGTGGGAACTAGAGACGGATTGAATGCAGAGTAGCCTACAGTTACGACCTGGAGGACGTTGGGGAGGGATCTGTACCTAGAGTAGATAGCCCGAACCCGCGGCTCTCCACGCCTTATACCCCTCGGGAGGTCTGCCGCAAGGGCGGCTGCGCCCTTGCCGCCACGGCGTTAAATATAAAACAAACAAACAAACAAACAAACAGGGTATTCTGAGGACCAAATGGTATGCTGATCAAAAACGCATTTTCCTTTTCTGACATCTCCCCTCTGCCGTTCCCTTACCCAAACCGTTTCATATGTTACAGATTGACTGACCTCCCGTTAGACCAGGACGAAGTCTGGACCCCCGGGCCACCCGCCCGAAGACTACTCGAGACTCACAACTGAAAAAGAGCAGAACTTCGGGTAAGTTTTTCTCCTGTCCATATCTTCTCTCGCTCCCAGCCTGCCGTGATGAGAAATTTGCAAGATGAGGTTGATCTGAGGACCGCATGGTCCGGACGCTGATCAAAAACGCATTTCCTTTTTCTTCTGACTGCTCCCCTCCACTGCTTCCTTCCCCTCACCAGCTTCCATGCCACAATTGACTGACCTTCTTTTGGACTAGGACCAAGCCACGCCCTTGGACCCCCCGGCCGAAGACTACTCGAAATTCACTGGCGAAAGGAGCGGGACTTGGCACCTGATGGAGCCCCTGTCACCGAGCGGGACAACATCAGACGACGGCGCGTTCAGATCCGCCCCGAGGTTGGAAATGCCGTCTTGGGAA